>PVJX010017385.1:7824-38564 GCA_004027295.1 Dolichotis patagonum
TGAGCTAAATCCCCGGCCCTTTTTTTTTTTTTTTTTTTTAATACCAGAAATGAAACTCGGGACCTTGCACCATTTATGCTGCTGAGCTCAAGTTCACTTTCTTGGCAGTCACTTTTCAACTTTTGGAGTTCAATAACATTACTAGGTTGCTCCTTAATATAATTGTTCTATATAAAAATTTCCAATTTATGATTTTGGATTTTTAAAAATTTTTATTTTAAAGAGAATAAAACCAAGCAAAAGAAAACAGAATAAAGCCAATCAAAACAAAACAGTGTGACACAGGATTTCAAAACAGGATAATAGGAAATCAACAATGGTTATCATAATGCCTCTTGTTGTCTTCAAAATAGTAAAATCAAGCAAAACAGAACAGAATAGAACCAATAAATACAAAACAATGAATGCAGTACAGGACTTCAAAACAAGATAATAGGTTAATAGTAAATCCAAAATGGCTACCATAATATATCTTGTTATCTTTAATGCCATCAGATAAAATCAAACAACACAGAATAAAACCCAACCAAATAAAACAATAAAAAAGATACAGGACTTCAAAACAAGATAACAGGGAATCAACAATGGCTACCACCTTCAGAAGAGATTCCCCATAGATGCTACACTGGGTATTGATCAGACCACCGGCTTTAGGCCTGCAAAGTCAATGAAACACTAAACACCAGAAGCATTAGGTTGTATTTTACCTCAATAGCTATCCTCTCAGCCTGTGATTCTCTGGATAAGTCAGTTGCTCATGGCAGGCATCGAGGGGTGAAAGGGAGGGGGGACACATGTTATCTTTTCTTGTCTCTCATCCTGTTTCTCCTCTGTAATGCCCTCTGCCATGCCTACTTTGGAGCCAGCTGATTATGAACTGAAACCTCTACAAACGGTGAGCTAAATAAATCTTTCCTCCCTTAACTTGTGGGTGTTGGGTATTTTGTCTAGGAAAACACAAAAGTAATGACAATCCTGATGAAACTATGCCTGATGATTTGAGGTAGAGCTGAGGCAGCAATGCTAGCACTGAGGAATGCAATTATTATGCATTGCAAACATATACTAAAAAACTGGCTCCCCACTTCAACACCTACCCCACCCTGCCCTCCCCATGGAAAAACTGTCTTCTGTGACCTCCATCTCTGGTGCAAAAAGGTTGGAGACTGCTGTTGTGTACATCATTATGTTCTCAGATCCTTCTCTGAGACCTTTGGTTGTATTAGATGAAATTTAGAGATCTTGCTCAAGTACAAATTTATAACAGTTGAGTGATATTGAGAATATCAAATCAACCAAAATTTATGAAGTATGTATGATTACCTTCCATTTTCCTTCCTGCCCTCTAAATGATTCAAGTAACCCTGAGAAAGACTAAACCCAGACAGTCTATAGCAGATTGTGGATTCCTTCTTTCCAGTCTATGCAACATGTATACAAAACCAACAGCACTCATCACAATTTAAATAAATCACTGAGGAAGATCAGTTGTGATTTTCCTACTTTATTTTGATCACACATAGTTCATATAGAAATTCCAACAAAAGTTATTTCAAATATTTGAGTTCTCAGAAAAGAAGTCAAAGAATTTCTGATACTGAAAATGACATTTTATCTCATTTTGAAGACCTTCCAAAGGTAACAAAAATTTTAAAGAATAAGTTGATATTAAGCAAGCTTAACTTTCCAATTATGTATATAAAACAAAATAGCACGATAACATAAAGAAACCAGGAGAGTTTTATAGTGATTCTGTAAAAACTTATGTTCCATCAGGAACATGAGCAAGTAAATTAACTTTCAAAGGTTATTTTGCTTCTCTTCCTATAGCAAATAAATGAGAAAGAATTTCTTGAGCTACCTGATCCCCATCCCCAGAATTCTGTTGTAAAAGTTTTAAAATGTACAGAAGTTGAAAAACAATTTACAGTGACTACTCATATACATATCACTAAGATTCTGCCATTAATATTTTGCTGGCCATCTACCCACTGGATTAATCCATCAATATATTGTAGTTTTATGCATATTACAGATGTCAGTACACTTCCTCCTAAATACTTCCATGTGCATATCGTTACCTTGAATTCAATATTTGTCTACAAAGCTTAGTAAAACTTACATGTAATAAAATGTATACATCTTACATGTATAGCTCTACAAATGTTGATAAATGTATGTATCTATGTAACTGAAATCCCCACCAAGATGCAGGACATTACAATGACCCACAAAAGTCCCATGCTTTCCAGTTAACCCTCACCCCCTATCTCCCACTGTTCTCATTTTTTTCCACCATAAATTACTGTGTCCCTTTCTGAACTTGATATAAATAGACTCATATGGAATACATTCTATGTAAGGTTCCTTTCCTTCAGCAAAATGTTTCTGAGATCTACTTATGTTATTTTTGTATTACTAGTTTGTTCCTTATCATTGCTGCTTATTTTCCATATCATTAATGTTCTACAGTTTATTTATTCTCTGGCATGTCAGCTGTATCCAGTTTTGTTGTTGTTGTTGTTTTGGGGCGAGACTAGGATGAATAAACATCCCTGTGTGAATCATCTTGGATGAACACCTACAACTGGAACTACTGGATCACAGAGTCAATGTATCTTTAGTTGCCTAAGAGACTAGAAAAAAAGAAACTGCCAGGACTTCCCAAAGCAACTGAACCATTTGTATGTGCCCACTGACAATGTATAGACTACTTACTGGCTGCTCCACCTATTTCCCAGTATTTGGTACAGTCATTTTTAATTTTAGCTATTCTCGTCAGTACATATTAGTATCTTACAATCTAAATTTGCAACAAGGGCCGGGGATTTAGCTCAGTGGCTTAAGCACCTGCCTAGCAAGTGCGAGGTCGTGAGTTCGATCCCTGGTTCCAAAAAACAAAACAAACAAAAAAATAAATAAATTTGCAACAAAAAGAGAAAGCTAGGGCTGCAGCTCAGTTGTAGAACACTTGCTTAGAATGCATGAAGTCCTGGGTTCAGTCCCCAGGACACATGTACACAGATGCATACCTACATGAATGCAACACACACACACACACACACACACACACAAAACATAACATAACAAAATTAATAGTGTAATAATATAAATATAATACTTTCTTTCATAACATCAATTAGTCCTGGAGCTAGGTATGTAGCTCAATGGCAGAGGGACTGCCCTGCATACTCAAAGCTCTGAGCTCAATCCCCAAACACTGCAAAAACAAGACAAAACAAACAAAAATGAAGTCCAGTATGGTGGCACATACTTGTAAACCCAGCATCGTGGAAGGCCAAGGCAAGAAGACTACAAGTTCGAGCCCAGGCTGAGCAATTTTACAACTTAGAGACATCCTGTCTCAGAGTAAAAATGGGCTGGGGATATAGCTCAGTGCCAAGGTCTTGAGCTCAATCCCGAGCACCGCACACACACACACCAAAATAAAGTCAAATAAATAGTTTTGTTACCAGTGTAAGAATGCTTTGATTCTGAATGGCACATTTTTCTATAATAATAAGCTTTTACAAATTTTATTTTTCAGAGCCAGTCGTGGTGGCACACTCATGTAACTAGCACTCGGGAGGCTGAGGTAGGATCGCTGCAAGTTTGAGACAGCCTGGGCTACGAAGTGAGCCCAAGGCCAGCCTGAACTACATAGACCTTATCTCAAAAAGACAAAAAAAAAAATTTTATTTTTCAGGACTGGGGCTTGAACTCAGGAGTACTTTGCTACTAAACTATATCTCCAACCCCTTTTTAATTTTTATTGTGAGGCAAGGTCTTGCTAAATTACTCAGACTGGCTTCAAACTTAATATCCTCCTGCCTCAGCCCCCTGAGTAGCTGAGATTAAAGGAATGTGCCACCACACCCGACTGTGAGGCCCTTTCTTGTTTCTGATTTTATTTGCCAGACATATCAATGCTACTTTAAAAATAAAATCACTGTGAAGTTATGATCCTATATTTAATAGACTCAGTTATATAAATCTGATATTTCTAAGTAGGCAGAATATTGTCACATGTTAATACTAATATAGGATAATCCTAATACTGTGATAAGTAATATCTAATCATCTGGAATTAAAAGCAGAAAGAGTTATTTATGTATATTGTGAATAGATGTTAAAGTAATGTAAAATAAAAGATATCGAAACAAATTTCCAGCTGGGTATGGTGCCCACACACCTGTAATCCCAGCACTCGGGAGAGTGAGGTAGGAGAATTGCTGTGCTTTTGAGGCCAGAGTGGGTTACACAGTGAGTTCAAGACTACCCTCAAATACATGGCAAGATTTTGTCTCAAAAAACAAGCAAAAGAAAAATACAAAAACAAGGCAAAATTTTTCAGGTAGAATATATGATCTAAACAGAGAAAATGTTAGCAAAGAAAAAATGTAAACAATGTAACATATTTAGCAATATGCACCAACAAACGTCATTGCATTGCAAATCTGCTATACTATTTAACTAGTACATTATTCTTCTGGGGGATCAAACTCATAACCAGGCAGGTGCTTGTGCCACTGAGCTAAATCTCTGGTCCAGTAAATTCCTTATTCAAGGATTTTCACATGAGTAAAGAAAGTTTCTAGAGATAACTGAAACTGAAATATATGTATACTTAAAACTAGTTCCACTAAAAGATGTACTATTTTCATCAGTGTAGCCTTACAAAAATATCATATGTCTTTACATGGCCTTCTGGTAAAAGATAGCCTTTAAATTATTTTTGTACAAACAGGCTGTTCTTTCCACAAAGAACACGTCAACTCAATGGAAAAAGCCCCAATACACCTTCAGGAATTACAACTTTAATTCCCTTAGCACAGCAAATACTAACATAGGAGCTTAAAAATAACTTGGGCCCGCAAGTATCAATACATGTTAAGGGCTGACTTGGGTCTCCTCAAAATTTATATGTTGTGTCCTAAACCCTGCCCAATATCTACATATCTGTGTTCCTTACTTTGAACCTTAGTTAAGCCACTTATCATCAAACTATAAAGTGATTGTTCAAAGTATAACCCTAACGAATGAGATATATACAAGACTTCTAAAAATAGAGGGGAAAACAGTACATAATCTCAAACCAAGAAATGATTTGAGTTGACACATAGTCATAAAGGTACCTGATATATCTATTTAGAGAAAACTGAGAATGGTGAAGAAACTGCAGTCCAAGTACTTCATCAAAAAGATACATTAGTTTTTAGAAAAAGCCAAGAGACTGAAGACTCTGTTTAGTCAAGTTTAAAAGTCAGTAAACAATATATCTCTGTAGGTAAAAAAAAAATATATTTGAAAGCAAATGTATTTATTATAAGTCCATATGTTCTGAAAAATCTCAATCACACTAAAAAAACTAAACTGTAAATTAAAAAGTCTGTATAATCAATGTTAATCATCTTTTTTAAATCTTGAGTTTTACTTTTCATTTTATAACTTGTTTTAAATTATACATTATTTTATATATAATTTGAATTTATTCCCTTTACTTATAACCAAATCAACTAGAAAAGATTTTCCCAGTTAATGCAAATATTTTAAAAGGTGAAATTATAGATAATATTGGCATATAAATGGTAATTTTAAAAATCATCTCCTTAAACCTCAAGCTACTTTTCAATTAAATAGAAATAGCAAACTCTACACATAAAATAATCTGGTAACAACACAATTCATTAGTTGTGGTTTCTGAAATTATTATTTCTCTATGCTTCTTTATTCTAATATACATACACACATCTTAAATTATCCATACAGCAAACACATAAGTACCACAAAATATAAAAAGGTCCTTTGCCTTCCTCTTTTAGTCCCTTTCACCAGAGATGGCCCATAAGTTAATTAGAATGCCTTTAGAGTAACAGAAACTACTTAATATTAACATATTAAGTCCCACTTAAAGAAGAAACAGAAAGACCATAAAGAAATTGATCCTCTCGAATACTACTGATAAGAATGTAAATTAATGAAATTATTTTAAAGAGAAATTATGTAGATCTAATATTTCATACTCATATCTATCAACATAGCATTAGAAATTTTTCCTATTTATATACCTACAAAAGTACTTTCAGATATGTTGTTTTCTCACAACAGCCAAAAATTAGAAATAATCTAAATGTCCTCAATAGGGCACTGGTTAAATATAATGAAATACAATTTAATCATTAAAAATAAGATTAACCAGGCACGGTAGCGCATGCCTATAGTCCCAGCAATTGGGAGGCTGAGGCAAGAACAAGTTTGAGGCCAGTATGAGCTATATAATGAGCTCAAGGCCAACCTAGAGATCCCACTAAAAAACAAAACACAAAAAACAATAACAACAACAATGACAATGACAATAATATCAGCCCGGCATGGTGACCTACAACTGTAATCCCAGCTACTTAGGAGGCTGAGCCAGGAGATTCACAAGTTTGAATCCAGCCTGGGCAATCTAATGAGACTCTATATGAAAAAAAAATTTTTTTCATCACTGGAAATTAAACCCAGGTTCTTCACACTTTTTTTTTAAACTTTTTATTTTGAGACAGGGTCAGCAAAGGAAGCCAGGTAATCCCTCTCTGGGTAACCCCTTATACCATAGTCTCTTGTCTCTTATACGGATCCAGACCTCATCCCTCCCCTCACCCAGCCCTCTCCCTGTGCTCTCTGGGACTCAAGGTCTGTCAGTAGCAAATCACATCTGCAGCTCCTTGCAGCATTTCATTCCTTTTAGCTCCACACATTAGCAGAGACTGGATTCCTGGAAGACACCATTTTTCTTGGTGCCCTTTCAAGCAGTGCCAACATGAGGGAATTGTTCCTCATCACCACCTGCATATCAGTATCCCTTTTTTCTCCCTAAAAGCACTTTGGTTCTAAACCATTCACAAGTACAATTACTATTCAGCCACTCTCCACACAATGGCCTCCTTTCTTGAATATTCTGACATCTACTTCTCTGGCACTCCCTCCACTGCAACCCTTCACAGTGCTGGTTATTTCAGTATCCATGCAGGTGACCCTTCCAGCATGTGGACATCTCAGTTTCTTGACCTCCTCACCTCCAGTGATCTAGTCCTCCACCTCAACTCAGTCGTGCCCTGCAATGGCATCTCCCAGACTATGTCATTACTGAACCACCCCTGTCACCTCCATTTCAAGCATCCCACTCCGTTCCTACTACCTCTCAGCTTTCCAGCCCACTCTGCAGCATAAGGGCTTCAATGACTCTAATCCATTTTTCATTTTTCAATCCATTTTTCCTACAGTCTTCACCATCCTCCTTCCTTGGTCCATCATTTTAATCAGTCCCTTGCCTGAACTCTCAAATCTCTTATCCATTTATCGTCTGCCAAACTTACTTTATAAAATATTGGTTAAAATCAACTCTCTCCTCACTCAAACCGGTACCTGAAAGTAACCAAAGTAAAATTCAACCACAATGACTAGTCTTTTGTCCCTTCATTTGGAACTATCAACTTTGAGACAGACTCTCACTATGTTAAGAGGCTATTCTCAAGGAATTCTCCCATCTCAGCTTCCTGAGTAGCTGGGATAACAGGCGTGTGCCCCCACACTGGCTTACTGTATTTCTTCTTAATTACCTTCCTGTCCTTCCCTCTCCTCATTCTCAATGAAAATATAGAAATTAAAACTTAAGTAAATTTCCATTGCCAAATCTACTAAACTATGTGCATCTGTACCAACATCCTCATCCTATTATAATGATAAAACTGCAATCTTCACCTATCTCTAGTTATCCACTGGATCCTATCCCATCTCACCAACCAATGATATCATCTCTGCACTTCTTTTACAGTATCAACTTTTCCACTGCCAAATCCTGTCAATCATTTTCATTTTATTAGTAGCATTATTAGCTAATAATAAAATTTATTTGCATTATTAGCAGTACATGACAAGAGTGATCATTTCTTGCCATCTTGAAATCTTTTTGTTTCACTTTTAGGCCACCAATTCTTTTTGGTCTCTATGTCATTAAATGTCCTTTTGCTCTTTTGTTGGTTTTTCTTTTTCTTCTTGGCTGTAACTTGGCAAATCGAACTTATATAAGTGAGAATTTTTTTTTTTTTTTTTTTGGTTAGAGACAAGGTATCTCCAGACTTCCTCAGAGCTAGGGCCTAAACCACCCCTGCTGTCTGCAGGGTAGAGGAAAGGACAGAATAAGCAGGTGCTGGCCCCACCAGGTCTGGGACCAAGAGAGAAGCTGGCCAGGAGTAACCTATTGTCTTATTTTATGCCCCATCCCACCCCTCTATCCCTGACTATGAAAGACCCTCAACCCACTGACACATGCGCATGGTGTTTCATACATTTAGTCAGGTCTCCTTACCTGTGCTGACAACTCCCAATTGAATGTTTGTTTGTTTGTTTGTTTGTTTTAATGTTTATTTTAAAGAAAATAAAACCAAGCAAAACAAAACATGATAAAGCCAATCAAAACAAAACAGTGTAAGTGATACAGGGTTTCAAAACAAGATAACAGGAAATAAAAAATGCTACCATAATGCCTCTTGTCAAGATAGCTGTCCATATCATTAGATAAAGGAAAATCAAACAAAACAGAGAAGAATAGAACCAACAAAAATAAAACAATGAACACAATACAGGGCTTCAAAACAAGATAATAGTAAATCCAAAATAGCTACCTTAATATATCTTGTTCTTTGAAATAGCTGCCCGTACCATCAGATATAACAATATCCCAACTGAATGTTTCTGATCCTAACCTCTCACCTGAACCCCAGCTCTTACACTCAAGTGTCTACTCTTAGATATCTGTTGTGTGTTTCAAACTTAACATGCCCCAAAGCAAACTTTTAATTCCCAATCTCTGTTTTGCCAAGCCTGTCCCTCTTATAAATTTCCTTATTTCAATAAATAACAACTCCATTTCTCCATCTGCTCAGGCCAAAAAGTCCTTTTTTATTCGTCTCTTATCTCACACCCCAAATCCAATCCATCAACAAATCTTCTTCATTCTATCTTCAAAGTCTTGTAAATCTTTTTAACTGGGACTTTAAAGACTGAGACTTTTATTTTTCAGATGATAAACTGCTTCTCAAGCTTCCTCAAACTGAGAGGGTAAACTGCCACCTACTCCTCTCCTCAGCTCAGAGGGACTGATGGAAACTCCGAAGGGAGTCTGTAGACACTTTGGTTCCAGGAGACTGAAGCCCAATTCCCTTGCATAAGGGAGGGAAGGAGCCGAGGACAGCCGGGGTGGGGGTGTGAGGGTGCAGATTAAAGGGTACCCTCCCCCCCTCCGCCCCCCCGTTTTCTCCCTGCGCCTCTCACCTTTCTTCCTTTCTGTAAAAGCCCTTGCACATTGGAACTTAAGAGAGATGGAGATTTGAGGAAATAAAAGTCCCTCCATCTCTGTCAGAGCTCACTTTGAATAAACCTTTCTTTCTCCCACCAATTACAGTAATGTACTGTTTCTGTAAGATTAAAGGAACTTGGGAAAAAGACATACAAGGACTCTCTGAACTATCTTTTCAGCCTTGCTATAAATCTAAAATCATATCAAAATTAAAGTTTAAAATCTAACAAGTCATATCATTATGATTTATTTAAAATTTCAGTGCCAAGCACACAGAAGGCAAAGACCCTCAATAAATATTTATTGAATAAATGAGTGAAAATTAAATATTAATTATTTGAGACCATTTCAAGTTCAATGCCCATATATTTCCTTACATTGCCTCTCTACATCTATTAGTTTCTATTCTTCCACTGGATTTCTCATATGTTAACTGTCATTCCTCTCAGGATTTTCTTTCTTCTTTTATACATAATGGCTCTTCCTACTCATAATCTTCTAAGAGCCATAAGCCTTAAGGCATTTCTTCCCTTTTAAATTTAAACATAAATTTCCTTTTCTTAGCACTCTGAATCAAACCTCTCTGAAAATTACAAATCTGAAGGCTATAGCCCTATCCCTGTTTATGGCTTTAAAGATATTAACATTTCAACTTACTTAGATAAAATTTTAGACTTTATAAATATAGCTCATAAAAACAATCTCTTTTCTATATTTTATCTAAATATAGATTTGGGCATTCAAAAAGGATCATGGCTAAATCTACATCTTTAAATTTATCAGAATAACTTTCTTTATTACAGTATAATTTTTTAGAAACCTGTATTTTAAAAACACATACTGCTTTAAAAAGCTATTTTCAGGAATTTATGACTCTAATAAAGATCGTAAATTAAACATTTAAAACGTGAAGATGAGCTAGTACAGCTTATATCTATCTGTATATGAAACCAGATTTTCTTCTACTTGATTCCAGTAATCTAGGTAATTTCCAATTGATAAAGAATATACTCTTAGGAATTCTACTGGTTAAATGATTCAGTTTTTGAAGGAACTATTTTTAAATAAGCCTTAAATGTACACCAAACCTCCAATACAGTTGGCAGCTTCAGAAAAGCTTAATTACCCTCTTATTCGTTAACCATCCAAAGAAGCCAGTGCAGTAACCACCATAGTACTTATTACCTGCTGTGAACACAGTCAAGTGGATTCCCACTGTTAATTTCAAAATAAATAAATAAATAAACAAACAAACAAGAAGGAAAAGGCATAGGGATGCAGATAGAGGAGGTAGCAAAATACAGCAACGAGGAACAAAATGAGAATCTCACTCTGGCTTTTGACACAAAGATGAGGAACTATTTTCAGAGATTCTATGGAAAATATCTAGAAAAACGCTTTCTTACATTATAGTAAAGTAAAAGTCAAGCTAAGAATATGGCAATTTACTGTAATTTTCTTTAAATGCTTCTCCATAGGAACCAGAGAATAAAATTACATTTTGACTTTGGACTGATAGGGCCAGCAAGTGGAAAAAAAAAACTTAAAAAAAAAAAAAGATATGTCATAAAACATTTTTTAATGCAAAAGAACTACAATGGTACAAAGAATATACTACTCTAATAATAAGAAATAGTTGACAGCAGACACTATTTCAGGGTTCATAATCTCACTTTCCAGTGATGCCTCCTTTCTGAATTCACCATAAAATTGGTTCTGTGCTGGTTAAGTTAAATCAAGAGCAGTGGCATCAAGCTGTATGAACTGATTGCACAAAGGTATTGTCTTTTGGAAAATGGGTTTTGAAGATATCTCCTTAACAGAAATGCTGAATTATAACCTTAACCACAGCTATATATCTGGGCACTGACTTTGGAAAAATAGTCATAGAGTAAATAGAGTGGAAGATATAATGGGATGTATGCTACATAGCAAGTAATAAAATCTAGGCATCATCAGAAAGAAAAAAAAAGTCAACATATTAGATGATGTGCTTTTGAATTTACAATGAATATAGACAGTCCTTGTAGTTACTAAAGGAGCCTGTTAACTAGCTTACTAGTTACATATTTGTGTTATAATTGATCTTCTTGAAAGGTCTTTACAAATATGATTTCTGTTAGCCTTTATCAAACCCTATGAGATACACACAATAAAACCAAATCATAAAACTGGAACAAACCATGGGATTTGTTACTAAAATAAACCAAAGGATTTGTTACAGTAAAATTCATTTTAAGTCAACTTTCAGTTTGGATGTAGAGATTTTTTCTCCATAGAAACTTTAATATCTGATTAGTTAATGTATATTTATAATTTAGTGACAGCAAAGTATAAGTTAACAGAGAATGAACAAAGCATAACTGTATATTTAAATGGGATTGGCAAACTAGGCAACAGAAAATTCTACCTTTATTGGTTACTATTTTCTTTTTTTAGTTTTTAAAATTTTCACTAGCATATGTTTATAGTATATGATTATATTCATCATGAAGTTAGTACATGTACATAATACTCTTAATTCTTTTTACTTCTCCTTTCCTTCCCTCTAGTTGCTATTTTCTGTTTACTGAAAATTTGTTATAAGCCACCTCTAAGGACCAACTAAAGGCTTTTTAATCATTAGGAATACTTTGCTTAAAAGTATTTTTTTTCCAGATTATTTAAAATACCTTTAAGCGCTGGGGATTTAGCTCAGTGACATAAGTGCCTGACTTGCAAGCGCACAGTCATGAATTCGATCCCTGGTACAAAAAAACAAAAAAAAAACCTTTAAAGGCTAGAGATGTAGCTCAGTGATACAGTACCTGCCTGGCATGCATGGGCACTTGGGTTCTAGCCCCAGCACCAAAAACATGAAATAAGACAAAATTTACTTAAATGGAGAAACTCTGAGAATGCATGTTGACTACAAAGCATAGCTAAAGATAAGGTATTATTATTTCCATTTTATAGGTGAGAAAAACAGTTAAGGGAATTAACCCTAGTTATATATAGACATAGAACACAAATTTTCAATTGACTAATCCAACATTAATTCCATTCCACATTACAGAGTAGATAAGCAAAAATGCATTTTGAGAGGAAAACAGAAAAAAATAACTTTAAATTGCCAAGAGCAATAAAATTATAATGAGGCATGACAAAATGGGCACGTAATGCTAGTACTTTGGGAGGCTGAGGCAGGAAGATGGCAAGTTCAAGCCAAGCCTGAGCAACTCAGTGACTTAGTGAAACCCAGTCTTAAAAAAGGGAGAAGGGATAGAGGTATAGCTCAGTGTGAAGGCCCTGGGCTTAATCCCTGGTAACACACACATGCACTCACAGGATGGGAGGAAAGAAGGAAGGAAAGAAGGAAGGATAAAAGAAATAAAGTTATTTGGATATAAAAAACAATGTTTAATACATCCAATTCTGAGTTCAATGACAGTTAAAAGATACAAAATTCAGTGTGTTTACAAATTAACAATGTACTGAACGTATGTGATTCAATAAAGTCCTTGGTCACTGCAACTACTGGTACCAGATAATGAATTTAGTAAGTATATCCAGGCTCTTGTATATGATGAGCAATGAATTGCAAGTACCCAGTGACAAGTGGAAACCAGCTACATTTATTGAAGATCATAAGAAGTTGTGCTAAGGGCAAGTCTGTACCAACACAAGATATGGTGCAAATAGAAAAGTGGTGCCAGAGTGACAGGAAAGCAAAGGCACTGCACACAAAACACAGCACACAGCAGCAGCCTCCAGATAAATCAAGCTTTTGGAATTTAAAGGATGTATACCTCGGCCCACGTGCTTCACCTGAATCTCTAGGTTCAACTGACAGCAATAACTAACAGTGATAGAGGGGACTTAACCCTCAACTTACTAGTTGTCACATACGCTGAGTTCATATTCTCCAAAAGTTGAAGAATGAAATTTATGGAGCCATGGAGGTTAAGAATTGAAAATTTTATTGAGATAGCTCACTTCTGAGAGACAGGAAGGGTCCTGAAAGAGGGTTGCCATTGAGCCCACTTCTCAAAGGACGTTTTACAGAACAAAATCACGAGGTGGGTACAATGTGAGTCAAAACTATAATCAACTAATTACAAATATAGCCACTTAGGTAATATTGATCCTTTGGGGGGAAGCAGGTCATATAACAAATGTACATAGAAAAAAAAAACTTTCTTTAGGAAGGAATGGATCAGGAGGTCTTATCACCCACCTGAGTGACTAATGTCTATTTAGACTTTATTGGACCAGGTGATACCAATTATCTTATTCCCTAGGGAGGTATATAGGTCTGGTCATTCCATCTTTATCTTGAGGCCTGGCCTCCAACAGATGGGATTCCAACCACTGTTGTAATGAGTTCTTATCCTCTGCACTGACTCCTTTGAGGGCCTAGCCCTGTCTAACTATCTATATCTACCTAACTTAACTGTCTATAACAACAGGGTGCTGTGTCATCTCAGGCACTCGTAACATGGCTGTTTGTCCTAGAATTCACTTTGATCTTATTTACATGCACAATATATATTACCTGTTTATGGAGTAGGTAAAGGTGTCTTAAGGTTAGGCTAAGAGATTCAATATGCATGTGCTCTCACCTGGAGCACTGGAGATTTACTGCATTTTTTTTATCATGTGATTCTCTACCTTTCTTAGGACAATGGAAGGGGGAATGGTCCTAGGGTGCTGTTTAAAATTTAATGGGTAGAAGAGAGTGATTTCCTCGGCTCCATTGTTTCTGATATGATATACTTGTAGATTACTACAAAAACAAGCAAAATTGCCCAAAGCCAGTCTCTCTTCACCTGTCTCTTCCCTCTCCTTCCCTGCCTCCCACATAGACAAAATAAAAAGTACTAAGTAGTGAAGAGCTGTGGAAGATATGAATAAACATAAAAAAAACTTATTCAAATTAACTTCACAAATTATGTGTATTTTTCAGTGAGTTTAATCTATAAAAATACTAAGTTGGGGCTCAGAACAGAGCATAAAAAAATACAAATTTAGGGCTGGGGATTTAGCTCAGCGGCATAAGCGCCTGCCTGGCAAGTGCAAGGTCGTGAGTTCGATCCCCAGTACTGCAAAAAAAAAAAAAAGCCAATTTGACATGCTAACTACATTGAATTTAAGAGAGATTACAAGGCTCCCAAGATATGGGAGGCTTTCTCCTGTCCTCTCATATCTTGCCCCTTTCTTCCACCTTCAACCCAACTATAGGCCATAATCTTTCTTGCCAAGGCGTGTATTAAAAACTAGAACTTCTCTCCCCCAAAATGTGTCATGAAACCTAGAAAGTTCATTCTTTGCCTTCTCCCTTGAAGATCCTCACTGGGGACAAAGGGTGTCCTTGTCAGATACCCAGGAGGAAAGAATCCTATAGAGAGAGGCCAAGAAGAATCTAAACAGTCCTTACTGAGTTTTTCTCCTAATAACCACTACTAACTCATACTTCTCTATTTTTATTTTTTTAATTAAGTTTATTGGTACATTTTAGGTACACATAATGATCACATTCATCATAGGGAATTTGTACCTGTATGTGACACAACTTAGTTTTTTTTTTCCATTCCCCTATCCTCTCTTCAACCCCTCTTCCCCTCTTTATTTACAAAACATTTGTTTCCACTGCTCATACCTGTCATTCAATCACATTTCTACATCATTAAACCATAGCATAAAAAGTTTTCCCTGAATCTTATTTTCTGAAGCTACACATCACATAAAACTTCCATTAAATAAACTTACTATGTTTTTCTCTGGTTAATCTGTCATTTGTTAGAGTTGTTGGCCATGACCCTCATGAATGATGAATGTTATCATATATTTTCGCCCTTATACTTTCTCTAAAATTGGATCTTATTCACACACCATCAAAATTTGTTCAGTTTATCACATCATGTCAGTATGATTTACCACTGGTAATACTAAAATTAATAACTTGGGTAAAATAGTGTTTCTCTTGGCTGGGCGTGGTAGCACACGCCTGAAATCCCAGTACTTGGGAGGCAAAGGCAGGATGATTGCTGTGAGTTCGAACCCAGAACTGCATAGTGAAATTGTCTGAAAAAGACAAAAAAGAAAAAAAAATGTTTTCCAGGTTTCCTTATATTCTTTTCTTTGAAAGCGAGACACTTGGGGCTGGGGATTTAGCTCAGTGGCTTAAGTGCTTGCCTGGTAAGCACAAGGTCATGAGTTCGATCCCCAGTACAAAAAAAAAAAAAAAAAAAAAAATTAAAAAAAAAAGAAAGTGAGACACTGCAGACCCTAAGGTAGGACTGAGGGTTAACACCGCCTCCTGGAGAAGGTACTTTACTCCTCTGGTATTCTTCCCCAAAACCTATAATCACAGTCTAGACTTTCTGTAAAACATTACTGGATAAATCCAAATTAAAAAACATTCTATAAAACATCTAGTCAAACAAGCAAAGACTGAGCACCGGTCAGAATCCACGACAGAGTAAGAAAACTGTGAGGAATGGTGCAAGGCAGAAACCAGCCACAACTACCAGTCTTGTGTAAAAGCAACATGGTGTAGAATTTTTTAAGCCTGGGTCCAGGCACACAGAAGGTAAAAAGGCCATCTGTAGGGAACAAAGAGAAATAGGCTTTTTAATAGGGTTTCAAAGAAGGCAAGGGACATTAGGTGGGATGATCTTAGTGAACATCAGTGGTCAGAGTGCTCTGGATGTCTTGTACCTTAGTGGGCAAAATCCTTGAGGCATCTGGTGTAAATGTTTGAGTGTCTCATATGTCTTCAGATAAGAAGGACCCTTGAAGATTCTGTGCTCCATCTTACCTCTTTTACAACATCCTGTGCTTACCAATGGCACCTGTGCTGAATAGAGAACAATGCCTCTGATGGTGGACAGGTTTAATATTGGGAAAGTCATGTTCACCAAGCCTTACAGAAACATGCAATGTAAGATCCTGGATTGGCTCTTGGAGCATAAAAAGGAAAAACTTTGAGCATTAGTGCAAAAACTGATAAAACCCACATTAAGTCTGCAATTTAGTTAATAATAATTAACCATAAAAATTAACGCTGGTTTCTTAGTATTGTCAAGTATATAATAATATAAATTTTTAACATTAGAGGACATGGTAAAAAGATAGGAACATTATTCTGAGAAATATACTTTCAAGATAATGTCTTAAACTTTGAATAGAAAGCTATTAGTAGACAAAATTGCCTACTCGCCTCCAGACATGATTGAGGTTATAGATTTGAAAGGTCCCTAAATGAAGGAGTAGGGGTAGACAGTCAATAAAGTATGACTTCACTATGCTAACTCTGATTGGAAAAGGGCTGGAAGCCACCTGTGACTTAATCATTTGCCTTGAAACCCACAAAATGCTTGCAGAGGAAGTGAGCCAAGGATATATCCTAAAAGAATCTCTAAGTGGCAACAGAAGATTGTGCCCCTATAGTACCCAGCCAATAATGAATTAGGAGAAGGGACCTGTGTCCTAGGGTATAAGTTGCTCCCTGTAATTGCCCTGGGTGTGCTTGCCACCTACTCCTGCAAGATTGAAAAAGTCTATCTTTCACTACACTCCTAGTCCTCAGCCTGATTTCTTCACTGTGCACGATCCAAGGTGAGGATGACTTGTTTCTTGCATTATCTTAGTAGCTTTCTTATAAATCTACAATTATTCAAAATTAAAAAGGTCTCTTTTTTTTTTTTAGTGTTGGGGATAAAGCTCAGTGGTAGAGTGCTTGCCTAGCCCTGGGTTCAATCCCCAGCACCAAAAAAGAAAGATTTATTTATTGTATTTATGTTTTCTTTTTTTGGTACCAGGAATCGAACTTGCGACCTCGCGCTTGCCAGGTAGGTGCTTATGCTGCTGAGCTAAATCCCTAGCCCCCCAAAATTTATTTTTTAAATGTTTAAGACTATATGCCTATGATCGCGTTTATTACTTTGCTGACTGTAAGACAGGAAAACCAAATTGTTTTTTCTACTGGCATTGCAAAATGGAACTTTAAAAGATTTGTTTTCCTTTTAGAAATAAACAACTTCTCCAAACTTCCTCCAACTGAACACATAACCACCACCCTCTCCTCTCCTTAGCCCAAAAGTGAAAGCTATGCAGATGCTGATACCAGGAGGCCTAGGGTCCAGTTTTCTTTCTACAAGAAACGGGACAATGAGTTGAAGATGGCTGAAAGTGATACAGCTGATGTGAATATCTACATTGTCTCCGTGCTTGCCGTCTCCCTGAGGTATGAGACAGCTGGAAATGATAAAGCAAGTGTGAAGATCTGTGTTGTCTCTCTGCCCGTCTTTCTTACTATAAAAGACCCTTACCCACCTTTACAAGTGGAGATGGTGATTTGAGGCAAATAGTTCCCTCCATCTCCTCCAAGCTAGCTTTGAAAAAATTCTTCATTTTTACCAAAATATATGGTTATCTTGGATTTGGTCAGTGACAGCAAATGAACCTAAGCAAGCAAAGCAACCTAAGTGTGTAAACTTTAGTGGCCAGTAACACTCTCACACTCAACTTCAACTCAACACAGTACTTCGACATTAGATGTATGACACTTTCCCCACACATCAAGCAATTCTACAGCAGACATCAACTGGGTGTCTTATAATTACCAGTTCTGATACTCTCTACCTGGAGACAGTATAAGATTCCTCCGGTTAAGGGCTTCATCCCACAAGACTGCGCTCATTTCAGATGCCAATTACAAGACCCAGGTTGTGACCTACACTTTTAACAGGTGCTCCTCTGAAATTGTCCTTCACTTCCCTGAAAGAGTACTTAGTTATTCTCCTATGTCCATTTGTCCCTCCTACCTGTTTCTTCTTTATTTCTCTCATCTCAAATTCTATGAACATGATCCCTGCAAGCAATCATGTCATGATGGGAATCAAAGCCCCCCCGCCCATGGTAATGATTTCCCTGGCACTGCATGACCAGACCTGAAACAATGATCAATTGCATCACAGTTTGACCAAGACTGCTGGATGATGCATACTTCTCATTCCCTACCCTTAGTCTTCTCCTATATAATTTTAGACCTATCGTCAGTACTTAAAGGCAGTGCTTAAATTGCTAGACTACTGTCTTCCTCATTGTGGCCACAATAAAATAAATTCCTTTGCTGTCTCACCACCTCCAGTCTCTCTGCTATTTGATACGGCAGCCACTAACTGCACCTGGCCTGTTGGGATCCCCAGGTTCAGGCCTCTTTGGCACAGGTCTCCAATAACACCACAACCCCCTTTATTGCTTTGAATAATTTGCTAGAAAGATTTACAGAACATGGGCCAACACTATTTGCTATTTTTTTTAGTGAAAAAAGAATAAAAAACAATGATACAGAATTTCTAAACAAAATAGGAGATTAACACTAGTTAGTATATTGCGTACTGTTGTCTTCAAAGTAGTTGTTCAGATTACAAGCTATAGGCATGAAAAAATGATCAGTGAAAGTACAACCTATTATTTCTGATGAACAGAGATTAGTAGTAGAGTTACCTATCATGTGTGTGTGTGTGTGTGTGTGTGTACATATACATATATATAACCTTTTCCCTTTCTTTCTTTTCTCCTTCCCCTACCCAGTTGCTCTTTCCTTTTGAGCAGTTTCTTTCACTTTCACAATACCTGTTGTACATTTTGGATCTTCTTATTTGCTATTGATAATTTATTTCAAGTCATATTTTCAAGGCTATAAATGAATAGCCAGATGAACAGACACGTGGGCAAGGTTTGGAATCATCCCCGTCTCAGAAGCTTCTGCCATTGTAATATTAGGGTCCACAATCCTCTTCTTATGAGGAGGTGTTCTTGTTCAACAATCAAGAAGCTCAACAAATTTCATGGTTTCCTGTGTTTTTGTGGAGGTTTCATTATGTGTGAGGTTTCATGATTGATTAAATCACTGCCTATTGATGATCAACTCACCTTTAGCTCCTCTACCCTTTCTGGAGACTGAGGGAAAAAATAAAAAGACTACAATTCTAACTGGCTCATACACAATTGGTTCTCCTGACAACCATCTCATCCATTCTTAGGCTAACCTGAAACCCCCAACCACCAGGCATCACATTAGCATATAAAAGGGTATTTTCTTCTTTGGAATTCTACAAGTTTTAGGAGCTATAAGCCAGGAAATGGAGAGAGGACCAAAAGGACTATTTATTATAAAATTACAGTATCACATTGACTGTCTCCTGTAAATGCACTCTTTTCTCAATCCACTTCAGCAACACTGGCCTCTTTGCTATTCTTCAAACACCAAATACTCACTCCTGCACTTTGCATCATTTCTTCTGCTTGGGCTGAAATTTCTTCAACTAGTCATACAGTTTATACCCTCACTTCTTTCAAGTCTCTCTGCTTAAACTAATATTAGAAAGAATCTTTTTGCCCATTATCTTAAAAAAAACCCTGATGATCTTTCTAATTATTTATTTGTGAATACTTATGTTTCCCTTTTGTCTTTTTAACTGAGCTCCCATAATGAAATTAATAATTTTTTTTCCTCTTATAGAAGGCTTGCGTCATTTTTCCTCCCTAAAGTTTAAACACCAGACAGCACTTTTCTTTTCTTTTTGTTTTTTTTAAACTCAGCACTGGAAGGCTAAGGCAGGATGAGGGTAAGTTTCAAGGGTACTCTGGGATACTTAATTCAAGACCAGCCTGAACTACATAGTAAGACCCTAAAGGAAAAGAGGGAGTGAGGAAAGAAAAAACAGGAAACATGGACAAATCCCTCAGCTTCACTTGTTTTTACTTACTTGCTTTCATCACTAATTTTAGATGTTACTTAATAAAGTAGCAAACCCCTGCTAGCTTTATTATAGCTAACCTCTGTGATACACGGTAACCCCTCTGGTAATGATTAAACTGTTTATTTAGGGATTTGGAGATAGCTTGTGCAGCTCTACCTGGTTGAAGCCATTATAGATAGCTGACTTAGGTAGAAATATTATAGGCTAGGGCCAGGGGTTTAGCTTAGCTGCATAAGCGCCTGCCCTGGGCAAGCACAAGGTCTTGAGTTCAATCCTCAGAACAACAACAACAAAAAAAGAAATATTATAGGCTGTCACACATGGCTAGGCCCTCTAGAGAGTTAATACAAAAGATAAAAACACATTACAATTGTGGCTGGAGGCATATCTGCTGGAAGTCAAGCCTCAACATTAATACAGAATGACCAGGCTACATGCTTCCACAACAGATAAGTGGTTAACACTTGGTACAATAAAGTTTAGATAGACGTCAGTCATGCTGGTAGGTAACTAACACCCTCAGACTCATCCTTTCCTGAAAAGCTCTTTGTTTTTTCCATGTACATTTGGTATGTGACCTGCTTCCCCATTGGATCAATATGACCTAAGTAGCTATACTTGTAACCTCATTGATTGATCATAGTTTTGTTCCACATGGTACCTACTTTGTGATTTTGTACTCACCTCATGATTTTGCTCTATGAAACTCCTTCCAGAAACTGGGCTCACTGGCAAACTACTCAGGATTCACCCTGTCTCTCAGGCAAGAGCTGTCTTTCTCAATAAATACTTCCTACTCTTAACCTCTGTTGTTTCTTAGAATTCATTCTTTTAATTTTGGGGAACATGAATTCAGCACATTGGACATCTAGCAGGTTGGGGGTTCTAATATTTTCCTATAATTTAGAGGTCCTGTATCATTCCTATATCACACTTGTCAACCCATTTATAACTGAGAAGATAAAATAGATGTTTTTTCAGACAGTGTCTAACTATGTAACTCAGGCTGGCCTTGAACTCACTATGTGTTCTAGGCTTCCCTTGAACTCAAGGTGGTCTTCTGCCTCAGTCTCCTGAGTGCTGGGAACACAGGTGTGCAAAACCATGCCTGTAATACAGCTTTACAAATTGATCCACTTAATAAATAAATAAATTGAGCTGCTTCTCCAAATTTCCTCAGGTTGAGAGCATAAGCAATTCCTCCCTCTCCAACTCAGATAAATGGACAGACAGCTGAGTCCTGATGTGCCAGGCATGGTGGCACATACCTGTAATGCCAGTACTAGGGAGGCTGAGGCAGGAAGATCATTGTGAGTTTGAGACCAGCCTGGATTAAATTGTGAGTTCAAAGTCAGCCTAAACTGAATAGTGACATCCTGCCTAAATAAATAAATAAATAAATAAATAAATAAATCTGAGTACCTATCTAAAAGGAATATGCAGATGCTGGGTCCAGTAGGTAGGGTTCAATTTTATTTCTACAAGAAGCTGAGATGGGTAGGGGAGGATAGCACAATATTTTCCTTATCTATTGTCTCATTACTCTCCTCTCTTTCTTACTATAAAGTCTTTACACACCTGAGTAGAGATTTGAAGCAACAAGAGGTCTCTCTGTAACAAGAATGAGCTTAAGATAGTTTGGGCACATAAATTAGAGGCTAAGAGTAGATTTGGGGATCTAGCTTAGAAATATAAAAGAAAACACAAGAACATATAAGGACCTTTCCTCCAAGGAAAGAAACTTATTAGATAGCATATGCTAAGTTAACAGTTCCTCCCTAACCTCCAGGCTGAAGTAGTTTCCAGCTAAGCACCTGTCTAAGTACTAACTGCTTTTTAAATTCTACAAAGCCTTCTATGCTCTGCTTATCTATATAAAGCCAAAACAAAGATAGCACACTAGAGTCCTAGTCCTTCTTGGTGAGTATCCACCTGGAACTTTTTTCTTATTATTTTGAATAAACACCCTCCTAAATGCCTCCTTTTTTCCTTGATTTTATTCTTCAATTTTGTGAGACAAAGAACTCAGGTTTTACAAAATCAACTATTTCACTTCTATCTCCTTTGTAACTGCAAGTAATGCAGACCTGAGTGCACGGTCTTAGCTTGGGTATGAAAGAGTGTTTGATGGGTGACTGTTGGCAAAACAGAGAGCCAAAAACTCCAGATTATTCTCACGCTACCATTTTCTGAACATGAGTCTTATGAACATTCGTGAAGTTTGACTTGACATATAGATCATCAATTACTTTACTCTTTACCACTCCTTGAACCACCTTGTTTCTTCACCCCATAACTACCCCTAACTTTGTCCTTGGACAGGCAGATTTGAGTCTGGGGAATTTCCCGCCTCAAACTTGGCTACATTATTAATAAACTGTCTTTTGCAAAACTTGTCACTGCAGTAATTGGCATACTCTGTGAGAGCAAAATGCACATTGTTCAGTAGCTTCTTCCACAGCAATGCAGTCAGCTCTGTTTACTGCTTTGTCTTAAACAATTAGAATAGTACCCAGTATAGAGTAGG
This sequence comes from Dolichotis patagonum, assembly GCA_004027295.1. Lineage (NCBI taxonomy): Eukaryota > Metazoa > Chordata > Mammalia > Rodentia > Caviidae > Dolichotis > Dolichotis patagonum. The sequence goes on from PVJX010017385.1 coordinate 30,446, forward strand.
CACTCAGTGGGGCTCAGAAAAATGATACCCCAAAATATGCCACTTTAAGCTTTAAATTGAGAGCACCTAGGAAACAGTATGTGCAAGGGAGGATTTTTCTTAAGTCTCTCTTATCCACTAAAAGACCAAATGTATCAAACAGGAATACAACTTCCTTTAATCCTCTTATTAAAATTTTATTAACCAAGTTAGAGTAAATTCATATCCCAGGAAGAGAGTAAAAAATCAAACATTATAATCACAGCCCAGAGGAACTTTGTCCCAAACCATTGTCTGTTCTTCAAGTGTACCCATTTCCCCTAAAAATCATTTACTACCTCACCCAAGTTATGCATATCATATATGTGATCAGTGGTCACTGATGTTGTATGTTACTATTCTTATTGTTTGGGGTGCCAAAAACTCTCTAAATAAGATGATAAATTTACTATCTGTCATGCCGAGTGTTTTAACTGCTCCCCTGACTGTTACCTGTGCCCCTCTCCTCAGGGCTCACTATTTTCCCTGAGACAGGACAACACTGAAATCAAGCCAGTTAATTACGCTACAGTGGTCTCCACTACAGTGGTCTCTACATGTTCAATAAAAAGAAGAATCACCTATCTCTTGCATTAAATCAAAAGCTAGAAGTGATTAAGCTTAGTGAAAAAGGCATGTTACAAGACAAGACAGGCCAAAGGCTAGGTCTCTTGTGCCTAATCAGTTGTGAATGCAAAGGAAAAGTTCTTGGAGGAAAATATAAAGTGCTAATCCAGTGAACATATGAATGGTAAGAAAGTAGAACAGCTTTAATGCTAATATAGGGAACCTCTTAATGGTTTGCATAGAAAAAAATCAAACAAGTAGAAAAAATTCTACTAAACCACAGCTTAATTCAGAACAAAGCTTTAACTCTTCAATTCCATGAATATTGAGAGAAGTGAGGAAGTGCAGAAGAGAAGCTGAAAGCTAGCAGAGGTTGCTCATACATTTTAAGGAAAAGCCATCTCCATAATGTAAAAATACAAAGTCAGTCTGGGCCTGAAGCTCAGTGGTAGACGAGTGCGTAGGATGCGTGAGGGCCTGGATTTAATCCCAACAGCACAGCGAAAAAACAAACAAACAAAAACTCCAAAAAGTAAAGCAGCAGATACTGATACAGAAGCTGCAGCAAGTTACTCAGAAGATCTAGCTAAGCTAACTGTTAAAGATGACAACATTAAACAGTCGATTTTCAATGTAGATAAAGCAGCCTTAAACTGAAAGGAAAATGCCATCCAGAATTTTTAGCTAGAGAGAAGCCAATGCTTAGTTTCAAAGGACAGATTGGCTCTGTTATTAAGGGTTAATAGAGTTGGTGATTTTAAATTGACAGCAGTGTTGACTGACCATTCCAAAAATACTAAGGCCTTTAAGAATTATGCCAATGTACTATGCGTGTATTGTATAAATGGAACATAACCTGGATAACAGCACCTCTGCTTATGACATGGCTTACTTAGTATTTTAAACCCATTGTTGAGATCTGCTCAGAAAGAAAGATTCCTTTCAAAACATTATTGTTCATTGACAATGCACCTCATCACTCAAGAGCTCTGATGGAGATGTGCCAAAGAGATTAATGCCATTTTCATCCCTACTGACATACCATCTGTTCTCCAGACCTTGAGTTAAGAAGTAACATATCTTGAGTCTTACTGTTTTAAAAAGGCATTTTGTGGGTTAGGGTACAGTTCATTGATAGTGCAGTTACCTAGCAAGCTCAAAGTCTTGGGTTACATCAGCAAGGCAATAAATAAATCAATCAAACATATTTTGTAAAACTACAGTGCCACAGACAGTGATTTCTCTAATCAATCTGTATAAAGTGAATTAAAAATTTTCTGGAAAGAATTCACCATTCTAGTTGTCATTAAGAACATTTGTGAGTCATGGGAGAGGATCACTGGTTGGATGTAAAGGCACATACCTATAATCTTAGCTACTTGGGAGGCTAAGGCAGGAGAAAAGCAAGTTTGTGGACAGCTTAGGCAACTTAGACACTATCAGCTTATATATAAAGTATATAACATTAACAGGTGTGCCTGGCTTCAATAAAGTACTTTCTTTCTTTCTTTTTTTGTACCAGGAATTGAACTCATGACCTCGCACTGTGCTGCTGAACCACATCCCCACCCTCAATTAAAATATATATATTTTAAAATCCTACTGCACATTTAACACACTGTAGTGCAAACACAACTTATAACTATCTTGTTTTGAGACAGGGTAGCTGGTCTCTAACTTGTAATCCTCCTGTGCCAGCCTTCTAAATGCTGGAATTATACACATGGATCAATATGCCTGGCTCAAACATAACTTCCATATGCCCTAGGAAACCAAAACATTTTTGTGACACACTTTATTATGATATTCTATTTGTTTCAGTGGTCTCTAAGTGAATTTGCAACACCTTTCAGGTATATCTGTAGGGTTTTTTGAAAGTTGGCTTGTATTAGTTTTAACCATGTATTGCACACTCCAGAACAAACATTGAAAAAAAGTTTTTTTTAAAAAAAGCATAACTGATATGCTAAAAAAGGAAAGAAAGTGGAATCATAAAACGTTCAATTAAAGCCAAAAAGACAGCCAGAGATTTAGCTCAGTGGCATAAGTGTCTGCCTGGCAAGCACAAGGTCGTGAGTTCAATCCTCAGCACACACACAAAAAACAAACAAACAAAAAAACAAAAAAATCCCACAGAAACAAAGAACAGGACCACAAAAAGAAAATAGTAAAAATTTGGTAGCCATTAAATTCAACCGTATCAATAATCACTTTTTTCTGGTACCGGGGATCAAGCCCAGTGCCTTCTGCATGCAAAGCATTTGCTTGGCCACTGAGCTATATCCCCAGCCCTTTAGTAATCACTGTGTACACCATGATCTCAATGTACCAATTAACAGTTTGTCAGAATATATCAAATAACAAGACTGAACTGTATATGCCATTCATAGGAAATCTACTTTTTTGTTTGGTTTTGGTTTTGGTTTTTTGCTTTGGTGCTGGATATGGAACCTAGGGGCCCTGTTCACGCTCAGCATATGCTCTGTCTCTGAACTTCATATTTAACCCTATCCCTGGAAACCCTCTGTAAACGTATGAAGACACATTTAGAATAGCAGAAAATGGACAAGGAAAGATAACCTATGATAACATTCATGGAAAGAAAGCAGAAGTAGCTACATTAAGACAGAGCATACTTCAAAGCAAGCAAAGTTATCAATCCTAGTGAGGGGCATTATATCGTGATGAAAGCATGGGTTCTCCGCTGGTACACACACTTTTTTTTTCTTTCTTTCTTTCTTTCTTTCTTTCTTTCTTTCTTTTTTTTTTTTTGCAGTACTGTAAAAGATCTAACCTGTATGTGCTGAAAAACAGAATATCAAACTGCACTGGCAAAAATTTGAAGAACTACAAGGAGAATACACTATTATAACTGGATAATTTAATATCCCCCTATGGAAAATGAGGAAGGAAAGTACAAATCCAGCAAACAGAAAGATTGGTAAGGATATAGCTGAACCCAACAATATCATTGATCAATTAAATATAATCAACATCTGTAGACTACTTCATTTAGCAACCAGAGAATACACATTCTTCTTAATCTCATATAGAACATTCATCTAGCTAGACCACATAAAATAAGTATTAGCAAATTTAAATAAACAGAAATTATACAATGTCTGTTTTTAGCTCCCAATAGAATTAAACTAGAATTCAGTACCAAATATGTGAAGATTAAACAACCTACTTCTAAATAATACATGGGTCAACTAAATCTCAGGTAGAAACCCACCCCCCTGTAGAATTTTTAAAAATATTTTGAACTAAATGAAAATGAAAGCATAATTTATCAGAATTTGTAGGATACAGCAAAAACAATGATTTAAGGAATACTGAATGTATATATTAAAAGCAAGATCTAAAATTAGTAATGCAAGCTTCTCCCTAGCATTAGAAAGCTAGGGAGAAAAAAGTACAAATTAAATCTACAACAGGAGAAAACAAATAATAGAATTAGAACAGAAATCAATGAAACTGAAAAGAGGAAGTCAACAGAGAAAAGTCAATGAAACTAAGAGTTCTTTGAAAAGATCAATGTGTCTGTAGCTAGGCTGAGAAAAGGTAAGAAAATACAAATTACTGACATCAGATATGAAAGAGAAGACACCAGTATAAAAAAGATAATAAAATGAAAACTATGAATGACTGTATCTACAAATCAGATGAAATAGGTGAATTTTTTGACACAACCTTCCAAAACTCACACAGAAAAAATAAACAATCTGAATATGCCGCTATCTAGTAAAGAAGTTAAATCAATAATTAATAATCTTCTAAAATAGAAAGCACTAGGCTCAGAGGGGTTCACTCAGAAATTCTACCTAACATTTAAGAAAACATTAGTATCTATTCTCTACAATCTCTTTCAAAATGTAGATGTACAGGGAATACTTCCTGTGGCATTAAACCAACAGGAGAGGCCATTTTGGCCTCCATTTGGCCCTATGTCAGAATCACAAACTCTGTTTTCAAATGAGCTGCTAAAGAAACCTACAGCTAAACAGTCATTAACACAGTCCTTCTCTATTGAAAGTGACCATTACATTATCCCACGTGCCTGGCACGGAATCGTACTGTAAAATAATAACATATATCAACAACCTTCAGAGAGACCAACAACATATGACCATACCTTATCCTCCTCTAATATTTTTTCCGAAGTCCATAGATCTTATCTGTAATTTCTTAGGCTCAAGAAACCATTATAACAACTCCTTGCTTTTCCCAGACTGCATGACCTATATGGAATTTTCCCACTGCTCCTTTGAAGTAAAATAAAAAAATTTCTTCTCTTCTTGCTCTGGTCTTAGTAAATTCTGTGTGCATGTGTGTTCAGGTGTATATGTGTGTTTGTTGCTAGGGATTGAACCCAGGGCCTCATCACTGAGCTACATTGTCAGTTCTTTTTTATGTCTAGAGACAGGGTCTTACTGAGTCACTAAGTTGCCCAGGCTTGGCTCAAATTTGTGATCCTCCAACCTTAGCCTCCCATAGTGCTGAAATTACAGGTATGCACCAACATGCCTGGCCTCATCTTATAAATTCTTCTATTATTCAAGTCACCAGCCTTCCATATGCCATTTTGCATGGCACTTCCTAATTAGTTCTGTGTGGCCATCATCACTCTAATGCCAAAATCAGATAAAAGTTATCATATGATAACTACAGATCAATGTCTCCCAAACACAGATGCAAAACTCAACAAAACATTAGCCAGTTGCTTCCAATAATGTATAAAAAGAATTATTCACCACAATCAAATGGGATATATTCCAGGTATGCAAGGCTAGTTCAATATTTAAAATCAGTTCATGCCAGGGGTAGTTTTGTGTATCTATAACCCCAGTACTCTGGAAGGCTGAGTGGTAGGAGAACTGCAAGTTGCAGCCTACACTGAGCAACTTAGTGACAGTGCAAGACCGTGTCTCAAAAACAAAAACAAAAATAAAAAGCTGAAGAAGGCTGGAGATGTAGTTCAGTATAAAGGACCCAGATTCAATTCCCAGTACTGAAAAAGAAAATCACATAACCCATTACATCAATAGGTTAAAGAAAAATTATATGATCATATAAATAGATGGAGAAAAAATTAAATAACTGATGACAAGATCAAATAATTATTCATGAGAAAGTCTTGTATACCAGAAGTAAAAAGAAATTTCAAGTTGATAAAGAATACCAACAAAACAAAAATGAAAACTCAGAGCTTTTCAACTAAATAGGAATAAGACAAAGATATTTCCTCTTATAACTCCCTTTCAATATCATACTTAAAGTTTTAGCAAATGCAGTAAGATAAGGAAAAGAAGTAAAAGGTGGGACGGGGGATTTAGCTCAGAGGCACAAGTGCCTACTAGCAATACCGGGTACAAAAAAAAAAAAAATTAAAGGTATGTTTGGTAAGGAAGAAATAATAAAACTCTTCATAGATGACATGACTGTATTTGTAGAAAATCTCAAAAAAAATCAATGACAACCAGTAAAATAAAAAACCTAGAATTAACAAGCAAGTATAACAAGGTTGTAGGATGAAAGATTAATATACAACTGTCAATAACTTTTCTATATATCAGCAATGAACAAGTAGAATTTGAAATAAAAAATATAATACCATTTGCCTTAACACTCTCAAAGTGAAATACTTAGGAAATCTAACAAAATATATAAGATCTACAGGAGAAAAACTACAAAACTCTGTTGAACAAAATGAAAGAACTAAAATACATAGAGAGTCCATATTTAGGGATGACAAGATTCAATATTATCAAGATGCCAGTTCTCCTCAACTTGATAGATGCAAGGCAACCCAATCAAAATCCCAACAACTAATTTTGCAGATTTTGACAAATTGATTATAAATATTCACAAAAGACCTGATAAAGGATCCAGCCTTGAACTCACTGTGTAACCCCAGCTGGCCTTGAACTTGCTATCTTCCTGTCTCAGCTGGTTATCCCAAATACAGGTATATCAAGAAAAACTTAATAATAACCAAATGAACAACCTGATTAAAAATGAGTCAACCCAGGAGGAGTAGGTACATGTATATAGTCCTAGCTACTCAGGAGGCTGAAGTAGAAGAAATACTTGAACTCAGGAATTTGAGATCAGCCTGGGCCTATCTCCAAAGAAGGGTGAAAGAGAGGATGAGAAAGATGTTGGAATGTATGCATAGCACAGTCAAGGCCCTGGGTTTGATCACCAGCACTGTTAAACATACACACACACACACACACACACACACACCCCACAACAACAAAAACCACAGATGACAAATTGGCATATGAAAAGATGTTCTATATCAGGTCATCAGACAAATGCAAATTCAGACCAATAGACTTAGAATGGTACAATCCAAAACAATGCTTGCTGATGGACATGCAGAATAGTGCACCCATTTTGTAACAGAGTTTGGCAGTTTCTTCTAAACACAGAAGATGGTCCTTGACATACAATGGTTCAACACAGTGATTTTTCAACTATGGTATAAAAGTGATATGCATTCAGTAGAAATTATACCTTGAATTTTTATATTTTCCTGGGGTAGTAGTATGCTACAAGATGCTTTCCTGCATTGCTGGGTAGCACAAGAATAAATAACTAGTAACCTAGTGTTCTATGTTGCTAAAATTATGTTGTTCAGCAAGTTATTAGGTGTTTTTTGTTGGGTTGGATTTTGTGTGTGTGTGATACTAGAGATTACATAGTACTCTGGTAGGACGTGTTGATAATGAAGGGAGGCTATGCACAGATGGAGCAGTTGAATACAGGATACCTCTGTATTTTCCTCTCGATTTTGCTTTAAACTTAAACTGCTCTGAAAAAGACTCTTAAGAAGAAAGTAAATAGAAAAAAATGGTGGGAAGTTAAAGTGTTGTAGTTTTTTTCTGTTTGTTTGTTTGCTTTTATACTGGGATTGAATTTAATGCTTTAGCACTGAGTTATATTTTCAGACCTTTTTTATTTTGAGACAGAGTCTCATTAAGCTGCTAAACTGCCTGGACTTCAACTTACAACCCTACTGTATCAGTCTCCCAGAGTGCTGTTATTACAGGCATGTGCCACCATGCCCAACCTAAAATGGTATTTAAAACTTTTAAATATGAAGGGCTCTATAACTAAATCTAATTTGAGATTTTCTTTTTTCTAAATTGAATTTCTCAGATTTGATAGAAACATATGTTATTCAAACTATAGTGCCAAATAGTATATTCTTTTTTTTAATTTTTTTTAAAATTTTATTTAAAGAGAAAAAAAAGCAATACAGAAAAAAGGGTAGAAACAATACAAAACCTCAAAAAAAAACATATATCACTAGTTGACAAACCACATACTCCCCGAAATAGCTGTTCATGTTACAAAATTAAGGCAAACAAAGTGAACACACAGTGAAGCTGCAAACAGAAAAAAAAAAGATGGAATAAAGCCAGTTGAGACAATATAGTGAAACTGGCACAGAACATCACAGTAGGTCACCAGGACAACAGTAACAGGCAACATTGTATATCTCGTTGTCTTCACAATAGTTGTT
>PVJX010017386.1:0-38437 GCA_004027295.1 Dolichotis patagonum
CCATACAAGTGTACAGTGTAATTCCCAGACCCTTTTCTTGTTGTTTAAGGTTCCTCTAGAGGGCGCAGGCTAGGAGCTTTAGCCCTCTTCAATAGGTTATCAGAGATTAGAGTTCACCCAGGGGCAGTGTGCGCTAGCTCCTCCCTTCTGGGCCAGTCAACCTTTGCAGGCCTTCACTGCGTCAGTGTGCACTGATCTCTGGGAAGTAACTGGGTCCCCGCCAGGGGCATGGCCTAGTTCAAGCAGATTCCACCAATCCGCTCAGCGAGGGGAATAACCAGCTGAAGCCACTTCCTTATTGAGTTAGGGCTGTCCTGCCCAAATCCAACATGTCGTCCAGTCGGTTTCCCCTATTCCCGTGGGAGGTTCTTATTCTCATCACTCACCGTGTCCCCAAGAACTGCTGGACTGCCCGACCTCCGACTTCAGTGCGGCTGAGGTGGAAATTCACGGTGCCTCTGGGTGGGTCATGTGCAGTGCCGGTCCCGGCGAGCTGCACGCCGGGCTGTTCAGCTCGGGGCTCCAGCGGCTCAAGCCAGTCGCTTTGGCTCGGATCGCTTGTTCAGGTCGGGCAGAATTCAGGCATCTCAAGGCGGGTGCCGTGCTCGCCAATCTTATCTTCACTAATAGTAGCCCCAGGACCTCTTATTCAAGTGGGTTTTTGCGCTTTAGTTTCTTTCTGTGTTGTGAGAGTCTATTTCTCTCTGTTTGGGTCTCTCCAGGGTCTTTTATTCTGGCATTTGAGCTGTCTCTCTCAGAGAGGGTCTCTCTCCTGCTACCTACCAGTCCGCCATCTTGTCTCCTACTTCAATTTATTTAATCTTTTAAAGAATCACCTCTTCCATCTATTGATTCTTTGTACTGTTTTATTAGTCTGTTCTAATCTTTAGAATTTTTTTCCCTGTACAAGATTTGGGCTTAACTTGCATATTTTTTTTTGGTAGAAGCTTAGATTCAACATTAGCTTATTTGAACTCACTATGTTTTTCTGATATGAGAATTCACAGTTTTGAATTTGCTTTGTAGGATTGCTTTCATTACATCCCATATGCATTTCATTCCAGTATGGTATATTGGTATTATCATTTAATTATAGAAACTAATTTCTTCTTTAATTTCATCTGTGACCCACTGGTTGTTCAGGAGGGTGTTATTTAATTTTCAAGTGTTTATGGAATTTTTTGTGGTTTCTTCACCATTGATTTTTAATTTCACTGCACTATGATCTGATAATATGCTTGGGATACTACTGAAAAGCTTGCACAGCAATACAAACCACCAACAGAGTGAAGAGACAGCCTACAAGTGGGAGAAAATGTTTGCCAGCTGTTCCTCAGACAAAGGATTACTATGGAGAGCACATAAAGAACTCCAACTCTTAAAGTAATGATTCTGCACTCTTTGTAAAGGAACAGGCCCAGAGACGTACAGCCCTGGCTTGTTAGTGACTGAGTTAGTCAGTTGACTCTGAAACATTTATTTAATCACAGTAACACACTAAATACTACTTAATCAGTTAAATATTAGACTTTTTGCTGTAGTAAATTTGCTAATATTGTGCCAGTATTATTTAAGGAATTGCTTTTTATTTGAGCAGTAGAAACAAAATCTCAACTGTTTTTTATTCCTTAATGTGGTGGCCAAAAACAACAGACTCCAAAAATAAAAAGAAAAGAGCTTTATTAGCTGAGCTCAGCGGCGACACTGTCCCAAGAGCCCTTTGGGGGAAGTGTGTACAGGGTGGGGTGGGGGGGTGGAGGGTATTGGGGAGTGGGTGGGGGTTGCAAGAGTTTTTAAAGTTGCAGACCGCAAGGGGAGGGGATAAAGCTTGAAGATCAGTTTGTCTCCATAGGAACCAGGGAGGTGGAAGGAATTGTACAGTGGCTAAGTTACAAGGTTGCAAGTTGAACTGCCATTATACAAATCTTACAGACAGGGGCCATCACTTAAGTCCTTACAAAAAGAGAACAGGGTTTAAAGGCACATTTTGAACTTCTGAGCTTACAACACTTAAGATAAATCTCTAAAATCTTACTTTACACTTTTTATAATATTTATAAAGGGATTCATGCTAAATGCTGGTCAGGTTTGATGATCAGGTACCATAACAAGGGCAGTATTTTATAACCCGGCCCTCAAACATCGCTGGAACTCAGAAGCCTTCTACAGTGGGTTCCCTGTGCAGCCACACTCACAAGACTGTTTTCAAAGAGTCTGGAAGCTTAGGAAATACCTTAATTCTTTGCATTTGATACTTTAAGGGAAATCTTCCAGCTTTGTGGGTATAACTTCCTTTGTCATTTTGCTCTCCTTTCCTTTCCCTTCAGGTATTTCCAGGGCAGCTTACTAGGAAGTATAGCTCATGCTCAACAATATTTCTAGATGACAGCACACTCAGCCAGCCAAATTGGAGAAACATGGTGCAGTGGTGAGTACTGGGGTGCTGCAGAGGCCTGAGTGACTCGCTACTACTAAAACACTGCAGCCATGCTTGGTATTTTCTTCACTCATGTGATTATCCTTCTCCTTGTTTGGCGTACGACGTTGGGGCCAACTATATAATTGATTCAAAAATGTGAATCTTCAATTTTTATTTTACTCTCAGAGGCAGGGAAGAGCACTTAGCAAATAAGAAACCCCAGGACACATGTAGCTCTATATTTCATGCGTTTGTTTTAAGATAACTGTTAAACCTAACAAGAAGAGATACTTTTTATTGGATACTTCTAGAAAAAAATATGGTTCTGTATGAGCCATAGGCCTAAAACAGTGTTCATTACTTTAGAAATTACTCTTGGAAGGAGCAGCATTTTCCCTATTGGCCACACAGTGCTTCAGCATTTGCATATACTCCATTATATGTGAGCAACCTTAGAGGGCACAATCAGGGAAGCTTAGAATCCCCTGACATGAGTCTTTCAAGCTTATTAAAATGCCAGCAACAAACACCGGATGCCAGGGCTTACCCACTGTGTTAGGGTCGTTCAGGGAACATTGTTAATGTCACCTTGGGTTACGAGTTTTGATTTTCAGAAGTTAGTTTATATTTCATTAGAATACTAATGCCCTTATTCATGGAAAAATGTAACTAGCATATAAATTTAATTTTATTTCTAATATGCCAGTTTTTCATTTTTACTTAATTACCAGTAACTTCTACTTTTATTAAAAAACCACAAACAAGGTCACATTCATGATCATGTAACTTTTCTGTCACAAAACAGCAGTTGAGATAAAATTGTGTTTCAACAAAAACTAAGCACTATGTCTGACATGTTAAAATTCAATATCCATCAAGTAATTACTGAATGTTTGTGTTCAGACAAGACCCTAACTTTATGAATAAAAATCTGCTCTACTTTGGTTAAGAGTGCCAGCTTCTTTTGAATTAAGAACATTGAGATATTTCAATGCATAATTAGGTTTATAGTTTTAAAAAGTGACCTTCCTCAAATAGGTTTCATGTTTGTTTTCCTCCCCAATTTAGTCTAAATTTTAGAATTCTGCTTTTCAATGTGCAATAAATTTTAATTGGATTTCATTCCATGTTTTAAAATAACTATCTTGTGCACTATTTTTCAAATAAAAGTTTAGTAAGTTATAGGACAAGTAGCATTTAGGAAAGATTTTTTAAAATGTTTATCATGGGATGATAGTGTATTATTCTTAATAAGATGGGTAAACCTTATTAGAATCACTTATGCAACTTTTCAGGATCTATGTGTGCAAACACATACATTTTCCCCACCTCCTTTCTCTTCCTCTGTAGGTGTTCATGAGCATATTACATAATCAGAGATGAAGGTGAGGTGATGTAATTATATAGACAGGAGCATTCCAGGGACTGTGACCCTGTTAAGTCATTCCCAATCTTTGGTGCACATTGTAATCACCTGGAGGAACTTTTAAAATGCTCTTTGTACCAAATTGTACCCTATATCACTTAATCAGAATGTCTCGAGGTAGAATTCAGGATCATTTTAGGCTCCTAGGGTGATTCAAGTGTGCAGGAAAACTTGGGAATCACTGCTTAATAAGAATATAGGAGAAGAACTGCTTCTGGCTGACTGTGGGACTGTGGGCAAGTCTTGGTTCCCTTATCTGTAATAATGGGTTGTTGGATGAAATTTCAAGCAAGATTTGGTGAACTTTTTCAGTGTATAATGTCAGCCTGTGATTAAACTCGATTTGCACATAAAACTGTTTGAAACACTATAGAAATACTTGTGTTTGATGCTTATATAAGGTTAAACTAGTTCAAATTTAAAATAAGATCTAGAGTTCTTTGAAAATTCAGATTTGCCTTCCCATGATGGTGTTAAGCATCATTTTAGATAATGAGGGCAAGAAGAAGCATAAAACTCACCTAAGGGAACCCCTTTGTTCCCTAATATGCAGCACATCTACATAATTTAGAAACACAGCAATGTATTATCTAAAGAGTTGTGTCTGCTTATTAATATTTAAACTAATTTGGAAATTCTAGCCATGAATATACTATGTAGAAGTATACTGTATTATTATCATCATTGAATATTTCAGGATGGCTAAAAGTATCATTAGGTTCATGGCCATTTATATTTACTAATTTTTCTAATCTTGAAAAAGTGATTTATTTTTATTTTGTGTGGAGCATTTTTATTATTTACTTATAGAGGAATAATGAAAAGATGATGGGCAAGTGGATAATGAAGTAAATAAACTGAAACAAATGCATGGCCTTCCAACTTTTAAAACTATACTGTGGTTTAAATTTTAAGCTTGTAGACAAATCCATAGAAGTTTCCCAGGGTGTGAGCTTTTATGGGTAAAACTGAGTGACAGAATTAGGTAATAATATGTAATCAAGAGAAAGGTATTCTAATAGCACAATTTGCTACAAACCAAAAAACTGAAATAATGGAAAGTGCTCATATGGTGGTGTTCTTAAACTGGAGTACTCTAAGACTTCTGGACCCCAATGCCCACCCCCAGAAAAATCGTCTTCAGTTTCTGCAAATGATAAAATCAGTCCTTACAAATAATTTTTTCCTTCCACAGTGTGACCTTAGCAATATATTACCACATAAAGTACAGGTGAGCTTTTTTTTTTCTTCCTTGTCTTTTTGAGACAGGGTTTCACTGTGTAGTTCAGGCTGGCCTTGAACTTACTTTGTAACCCATGCTGGCCTCGAACTCAAGGCGATCCTCCTACCTCAGCCTCTCGAGTGCTGGGATTGTAGGCGTGCACCACCACACCTGGCCAGGTTCGCTTTTAAAAATCTGTCTTACTATTCCAGTTAAGTTGCGTGTTACTAAGTGTAGTATTAGGTCATGACTATAGACATAAGTTGTAATGTACTTTCAGTAAAATACGGAAGCAAATTATTTGGAGTTTCTTGTTGTTATACTTAGAACAGGTGAAAAAGATTCTCTGGAGTTTCAAGATCTCAAAGAATATTTGTTTCTGTCATTTATATTGATATTTACTGTTTTAGAAATTAAAATTGGGTCAGGGATATAGCTGAGCATCCTAAGTGCCTGCATGGCAAGTGCAAGGTCCTGAGTTCAATTCCCATGCCCCCCCCCAAATTATATATATATGTATTTATATGTATATAAGTTAAAATTGAGTATTTAATGTGTGTAGGTGTGTGTTTGTGCACACATGAGCATGTGCCCAGGGAAGTGTTGATACAGGGTTTTTCAATCTTGAAACTTTGTATTTTGAGCTACGTAATTCTTCATTGTGGCTTATCCTGTGCAGGGTGGTACGTTTCACAAGATCACTATTCTTTGCCTAGTAGATAACATTAGCACTAAAAATATCTACTATTGTGCAAGATCACTCCTGATTATGAACTATCCTATTTGTATAAATACCAGAAAAATAACTATCTTCTACAACTCTTTTAAGTTTTTGTGCCCTTTTTTTAATTGGGTGAAAAGTGTGTCTGTAGTTGTATTTTTACATATTTCTTCATTTGACTCAATAGAACACAAATAGATTCTCTTCTCACATTTCTTGGTTCCTTTGCAATTACTGTACCTTTGAAGAAGCAATAAGATGACAGCCTAATGTAATGGAGACATATGGCTGGACTAAAGAGTATTTTTTAACCTTTCAGGTAATTGTGGATAATCTTTAGCATATTAAATGCCACAAGCATTAATTTCGTGAATTAGGTACAATTGGATTTTGCATGGTATCACAAACTGTTGCATTAATACTCGTTGTTGTATCTTGCATAGTGAGCAGTTCTTTTTACCAGTACATGATTTATAATATACAGCAGTTAGTTTGGGAATACAGGTTTACATTTCTTTATTGCATCCTAAAACACTTTTGTTAGTATCACCACCAGTCTTACCAAAAAGTCTTCAAATACTGAGAAACTGTACATGCATAGCAGAAGGTATACACTTTTCAAAACTTTGATTTTTAATTTAGAAAATTGAATTTTGTCATTGGCAACAAATACTTGTTCATGTTCCTTGTAGGGCCACTTTGTGTATCTGTGATATTTATACTTTTCATGCAAAAGTGGTATCTATGATAAGCAGCCTGTTCAGCTCACAACTAAACTACAAGTGCTTTTTCTGAACACAAATATACCTCACTATGCAGAAATGCTTTATGTGAACTTTTCACTTTCAGCATATTAAAAAGCAGGGCCAACATTTGTTAACATTAATCTTCACTGTTCCATCGAAAACAAGCTTAAACAAAACAGGCTTTTTAAAAACTGTAAGTGCAAGTGAAAAATAGAATGACTGCTCTTACAAGTTGGTACCACAGTCTTGATTCATGCAGAGAAATCAGCAGTTTTACTCACTGCTGTAGAAGCATTACAAGTACATTACAATTGTCAAGCAGTGAAAAAGCAAGTAATGTCTTCATGCATTTGTAAGAACAGTTTGATCTCCTGAGCCTCCTGAAAAAGAGCCTGGTGAATCTTCAGAGGTCCACAGACCACTTTCATGGCAGCAGAATATATTAGTTTGTTGAAAAGACTAGTCTCTTATAGAACGGCAGCTAAATTTGTAACCAACATAAACAAGAAATACATGATGAAAATATAAGTGAAAATATATTGGTTTCTTAGCATTGCCTGTAAGGTTACTTATAGTTACCTTTAATTGGTCGTCTTAGAAAAGGCTTCACAGTACTTGACACACTGAGTAAAAAGAAGGCTTAAGCTCAAAATTCAGAAGAATTTGTAAAACTTTCTGATGTGTTTAGGCCTCTTCCTCCATCCTCCTGTGCCCCTACCAGATATTTTACTAAGAAATTTCTGAAAAAAATTTAAATGTGCATTCTTCTTTTTAGAGATGCAAATAGATCCCTGGATATTTTTGATGAGAGATTGCATCCACTCACAGTAAGGATCCTTTATTTCTTTCATGGAATTATGCTTCTTTCCTGCTATTTTCCTTGGACATTAGTTGCCTGTAGTAAATCCCATTTGAATTTGAATCACCTGCATTCTCACGACGTTTTATTGAATCTTCATAGAAAAGGAGGGTTTTTCAGACCCATGATAGAGTAACAAGGGACTTGTAGCTTTGTTGTTGAACTAAGCTGAATAAATGTGGTATCCAAATAATGGAAAATGTAGCTTTTTGAAAGATGATTTAAAAAAAAAGAAAAGAAAGATGATATTTGTAGCATCCAACAATATAAATATTTGTAAATAAACCCCAAAGCTTATCAGATCTCTAGGAAAATAATTAGTAAACTTTAAATCAGTTAAAATGACATAAAAGTGTAAAGTCACTTCCTCAGGTGTATCAGGACTTTTGCATGCTCAAGAGTCATGTAGCTGCCGACTTTCCTGCGGGACAGCGCATCCCTGGAGGCTGTGGTTGCAGGACACTAAATATGTTTCCTAGAGTTTATTTCAGAAAAATACAACAGATACTTGAAACTTTTAGACTAAAAATGAATTTCAGAACTCTGTGGAAGCAAAGTGGAAAGGAATATCAACTATCTGAGCTTGAGTACTTCTGTGTTGCTTACCAGTGGAGTACATTCTGAGAGAGGTGTTGGTAAGTGATTCCATCCTTGTGCAAACCTCAGCGTGACATAAAATGAACTTACATGATACAGGTGCACTAGGTGGTAGCTTATGAGGTCACTGTTGTATATGTGGTCATCACTGACCAGAGTGTCACTGTGAGTAGTAAAAGATCCCAGTGTTTCTAGTTGAAGCCTAAAAAAAAAAAAAAAATACATCACACCTAGACTGGTGAATTCACTCTGGAAATCAGTGTTGAGATTCCCTCGAAAAACTAAAACTAGAGGTTCCATTCCACCCAGCTATTCCCCTTCTCGGTATCTTCTAAAAGCATGCCACAGTGATACATGCACACCCATGTTTATAGCAGCACAGTTTGTAATAGCTAAATCTTGGAAACAGCTCAAATGCCCATCAATCAACAAATGAATAAAAAAGATGTGGGTTTTTTTTTATATAATGGAGAACTCAGTTATTAAAAAAGATAAACGAGACATTTCTAGATAAATGGTTGTCCCTAGAGACCATATTCTTAATTGAAATTAAACTTACACACAAACATAAATACTCCATTCTTTGTCTGGTGTGAGGAACCAAAAATGTAAATAAGGACCAAAATGTATAATAGATATTGTGAAATAGGAAGAAAATATTCAAATGGGAAAGGGAGTTAGGGAGAGGGGAGAAGGACAGGAAGGAAGAAAAATGAAATAAGAAAGGGAAAATAGAAACAAGGCTTTTGTAAATAAGAAGGGTAAGAGGCTGGAACGGAGGAGAGGGTAATGGGAAGAAAATCAAGATATATCATGTACAGCTACAAATTCCCAATGATGAATGCTATCATCTTTTCTACCTAAAATTTATCAATAAACAACCAAAAATAAAGTAAAATAAAAGATATACCACACAATTGAAATTATTTTTGGGAACATGTGAGCCCAAGGTGAAGACTGTTATATTAAGAGTACTTAAAAGTTTTCTTCAGTAGATTCTTACATTGCATCTTTTCTCCTTTCAGCAAGAGAAGTTTCCACAGGAATATTTTGAGCATGATCCTGAACACAAATGTATTTATAGATTTGTTGCTACTATTTTTAATGCTGCGTGGTTACCAGTTGAATGTGCAATAATAACTTTGGTAAGATGTTTCATATCAAGCTTGCTTAGAAATTGATTTTGAAACAGAATAAGGTTTTTTTTTTCAAATTAAACTAGATTCTTACAATTATCATGAGACCTTTATTAAGAGAAGCCTATCAAAGAAGGGTAAATAAATACACTTGGGTTCCATGATTACTATTGATTAAAATCAAACACATCACGCTTGTGTTTTCTTATCACAAAACAGTTGCAACTCAAGGCAAAAGACATTTTCCCCCACACTCTAGTACACACATACACTTAACACTGAACACTTACACACTGTGGGGTGGGAAGAACATGGTGCAGTGGGGCTGTCTTCTCGAAGCATAGTCTTTTCTTTTGCAATTGTGAAGTTGCGAAGAGTAGAGTCCTGTAACTTCTTGTGATGCCCTCAGGCTATCTTTTCTATTCTCTTGTTCCCTCTCAGCAGCCAAGATCTCTTCTGTTCTATTTTTGCAGTACACAGCTTTACTGGAGCTTGCTTTCTGTACGAACTCAAATGTTTTAAATCATTCTGTTGGGCTCTTTGCTCCTGATTCTCACCATGAAACTGGCTAAAAGCCCCTTGTAGTAACCATGGCACCATCTTAACGTTAGACTGCCTTGAAATGTCTTTCGTCAGATCAGTTAGCCCAGTGCTCTTAATTTCTGTCTCAGGTCAAGTTTCTGAACATGAGCAAAATAAAAACTTTCTGCCAAGGTGTAACACACATCATCTGGAGTCCCACAGCCAATGCAGTCCTTATTCCCAGCAGAAACCTCCCCATCTGTTCTTTATCAGCAGGATTTCTAACAGATTTCTGGTCTTCTGGGCTCTTCCCACATTCTTCCATTATGTACAGCCTAAGGTGTTCCAGCTTTACTTTTTTTGTGTTTGTTTGATTTTTGGAACCAGGGATCGAATTCACGATCTCACGCTTGCCAAGCAGACACTTGTGCCGCTGAGCTAAATCCCTGGCCTTTTAGCTCTACTTTTTATCCATCATCTCTGAACCTTTTCTTCCTGTAAGCTGTTCCCAAAGGCTCCTGAACCACAAGGACGTGTAATGTCACAGCAACAGCCCCATTTCTCTGATCCAAATTCTGTCTTATTTACTTTTCTCATTGCTGAGACAAAATACCCAACACCTAAAGTTAAAGAAGAAAAGGTTTATTTGGGTCACAGTATGTAGAAGCTTTAGTCCATAATTAGCTGGCTTCAAGGCTGGGAGGCACGGCAGAGGAGTCACAGTTCAGGAGCTTGCAAAACAAGGGACAGCCACAGCTCTTTCTATCCCTTGTATCTTATCCAGGCTACTTAGGGTGGGTAGCGCTCACAGCCTTAATTCTAGTGCCCTTGATCCCTAGCATTGTACCATGAGTCAATTCTAGCTTTACATACTGGATCCAGCCACCACTGAAAAACTCCACCTAATGACTGCATGAGGCTTTGGGGGGGATATCTAAACACAAGCCATAACACAGGTTGAGGTATTACTAGTATTGGTTCATTGCTGTCAAATAACTCTATACAGAAAGTAGTTGGTCTATGAGAAAGGATCATTTTCAGGATACTTGAGGGGGCAGGGTTTTAGAAATGAAAAAAGTTGTACTTGGAAACATTACCTAAAATGAACTGCTGATCTGACAACTGTCTCTTAAAAGTGGCCCTTTTTTCTGTCTTGGTACAAAGAGTTCAAACAGCATAAACAGTCTCCCCTCTGTGTCTGTGAGTTCTGCATTTATAATTTCTGTCAACAGTGGATTGAAATTATTTGGTGAAAAAGTATGTCTTTTTTTCCCTTGTCCATAATGCTTACCAATGTAGTATACATTTACATGGTATTTACATTAAATTTTGTATTGCAGGTAATCTAGAAATAATTTGAAGTATATGGGAAGATGTACCAAGGTTATGTGCAAATACCATACTACGTTATATGAAGGACTTGACCATCTGCAGATTTTAGTGTCAACTTTGGCGCAGGAGCCAAGCTTTCACTGCTCCCCAGGGGTGACTGTTTATTCCTCTGCAGGGCACCCTTTGAAATAACAACAAATCACAGCTTCCTCTGTAATGTTAACTCACCTATTAGCTTCACCCTGTTCTTTGTAGAATAGATGTTTGATGTAAGAGTAATGAGATTGTCTCACCAAAGGCCTGGACGTTCAGGGATACAGATTAGCATCTCTGTTCTTCCCACCAACAAAATCAACTAAGTTGCAGATTATGTCAAGAGAGAGCATTGGTTTTCATGAAGAATGGGAACAACAATCACTATAAGAAGGACCATCCTGTTGTACATGTGGGTTCCTTGTAAGGACCCTGAGTTTGGGGAAAACTTTACAACTGTAAAGTGCTGTGTCTATCATACATCTCTGCCCAGCAGCCACTAGGAGACAGTCTTGTCCACCAGTTCTCCAGCTGGTGCTTTAAAAGGGTTAATACTGAGCAAAGATCAAAATGTACTATGAGTTGGGTGTTACATTTGACCATGACATATCTTGTAGGAGATACTTAGGGCGGCTCCCCTTGAATGCAGAACAGCTGCTTCAGCATTAGTTAAATGGAGTCTTGTTTCCATGCATTGATATATATAGAGCTGGCTATGGTATTTCTTTTCCTTCTTTTAGTTGGCCATATGCAATGCAAATAAGGCTAGCCTAGGTACTGATATTGAATCCTTGAGGCCAACCTGACAATTTCCTGTTTCCTTACATTGTGTTCCCTGTTAGAATGGTTAAACTGCAGTGGGATGGCAAAGCTAGTCAGCTCCAGGAATGTCTGCCTCAAAGTAAGAGGCTATGACTCCCCGGGTCACACAAGTTTGCATATCAGAAACCAAAGCAACAGCCTCCCAAAACAGTTCAAATGCTACCCTAATTGAGTTACGCAGTTATGACCCTTCTTATCGTTCTCCCTGCATATTGCGGAGATGCTTTTCTCCCACCTGGCTAGCCAGCTCAGGTTACTCACAGAGTCCCCGCTGTCCTCCCTGTCACTCATCCTCAAGCCACTCCATTTTTCACGAGATAATAAATTCTGGGAAAGGCCTTGGATCAAGGCCTGTGTCTTATATCCTCACTTGAATGGGACTTAGGGTCATTGGCTGCCCCTAACTTTGAATATGTCTTAGTGTCTTTACTCTCTATGTAGGTTACACTGGAGGTGACAGATTAAAATTAACGTGCTGGCATTCAAATAATATTTCTATGGGGTTATAAATATAACTTTCTGGATTATGAGGTAAACTGAAAAAAGGATTATAATATTTAGATTACAATATGTAATATTGGGATTTCAATAATATCTAAATGCATGCTAAAGCTGCCAGCTGGATATGCCTCACTGTATGGTAAGTGACACTAAGTATTTACTGAACAGCTTTACAGCAGGCCTACATCTGGGGACTTTGTGAGTGTGACGATGATATTCTTGCCTCTCTTCCGGATAACTGAGATATCCAGTCATTCCCATCACCAGAATTGAACAGGAAATTTACACGGGCAGCAGAGGTGTCTGATTGCCATCTGTGACCTGACATCCTGCCTTAGCTGAGAAAAATCTCTGTAGCATTCAGAAGTAAAAGGGACTTCCCTTTCTGGTCAGAACTGCCAGTCACAAGAATTAAATTCTTAACATAGCACTCAAACAGAGCTAAAAATCACAGAACAGTGCTCTGCTCTTTGCAGGTTTACTTAGAAAGGCTTTTATCTTATACTGAGATGGACATCTGTCCTACTAACTGGAAGAGGATTGTTTTGGGAGCCATTCTTCTCGCCTGTAAGGCTTGGCAACATGACGCTATATGGAATATCGATTTCTGCCAGATCCTCAAGGACATCACACTTGAGGACATGTGAGTTTGAAAGGTTTTGGTAAATTTTGTAATCATTTCCCAGTTCATTTCATCTCATAAAAATACGAGTTTTAAGAAGTGCTTTTAAATAGTATGTAACAGAAAATGGAAACTATTACTCTTTCTCCAGCTATCATATAAAAATTCATACTATCTATCAAAAATTGGTAGATTTTGATGGGTTCTTATTGTAATGATGTGCCTGGTGAATTGAAGTATGTTCTGGTGTTTGCCAAACATTTTATCAGCTTAGCACCAGAAAAATATACTACAGTGCATATCTTTATGTTTTTCAATACCTACAAATTTCAGCCACTTTTCTAAGGGTTGTATGTTTGGCTTTTGAAATAAATGGCCAGTGTTAAGGTTTCTGGAACAGTGGTCTGTTTACTAAGTTACGGCTTCAACCTTGGTCACATATGTTTGCTTTTCCTGGTCTTTCTTCACATTTTTATCTGAACATCTGCTGTTAGAATCACCAGAACATTCAGCAATCCTAGAAGCTTAAAATCAAACTTTTTAAGATAACCCATTGGACTGTTCTGTTGAGTTTTCTGTGTTCTTCTTCCCCAGGAATGAGCTGGAAAGGCATTACTTGGACTTGCTTGAATTTAATGTTAATGTGTCTGCCAGTGTTTATGCTAAATACTACTTTGACCTTCGCTCTTTAGCAGATGACAGTGATGTGTGTTTCGTGTTTGCGCCTCTCACCAAGAAAGAGCACAGAACCTAGAGGTAAGGCTGTGCTTTTACTAAGGAGGTTTTCTGTGAGCCATCAAAGCCAGCATCTGTGACTATATCTTACTAAGTAGTGTTTAGGGAAATACAAAGTATTCAGATTAACACATTGAAGAGCTTACTAACCCTTTGGACTCAGTCACATTTCTCAGTTCTTTTATGGTTTTTATAAAGATGCACATTATTTTTAAAAAGTAGATATTACCTCCCCTTTGACTGTAACTCATAATGTTTTAATGAAAATTCATCTGGTCATAATACCTTTTCTTTTGAACCTCTGTCTTTCTCCATAGCAATTCATGATTAATTCCTTGAGGTTGTATCCCTTAGGTCTACAAAAGCAGTGTTCCCTTAACTGTTGTTCACTACCTTTTACTCAGTTTTCAAATTCATGTTAACCTGCAGTTATCACAGTACAAACCCAAGAGTTCATTAGAGAGATCCTGGGTGCCTAATGTGAGAGTCCTATACTGAGAGTGTGTGATGCGTGCTGTGCGTGATTCAGGTACTGGAAGTTGGAAGGACTTAGGTTTTAAATGGAAGTTGTAGCTCACATGAGGCAAAATAAGATAACATGGCTTCTGACTTTTGGTGAGCATACACCGAAATAATTCACAATTGAAATGGATACATATTTTCAAATAGCACTTTCTATGGGGCTTCCATAGTATTTTGGAATAATGTGTTTTTCTCCCATAACTCATGAGCATTTGAAGGAGCACCTTTTGATATTTCAGTTATTAGGCCTGTCCTGACCTGCAGTAGAGTACCAATCCCTTCCACACCTCTGTGAGTGTTGCTTACTGTTTGTAATAAGTAATGAAGAGCAGGTGGAGTTGAAACAGCTGAGACAATGTTTACTGATTATTTTACACACATGTAGATGTGTCATTTTTAATACACAGTTTCACAGGTAGCAGATGTTGCTGCTGCTGCTATCATCACAAAACTGTAGACATCTTTGGAAACATTAGTTTTTAAAAACTTGAGTTTCCTTTTCCTGGTAATCTAATCATCAGCCTTAAAGGGTGTTAGTGATTTGGCAGGAAGTGGCCTCCTCAGAAGCTGGCAGTGCAGGCCACAGCCAGCCAAAGCAGTGGTGACCATCGAGTAGCTACACGAGGGTGCAGCATGACTGAACATCAGTGACACTTTCTCTTTAAGGGTTTAAGAAAATTGTGCCTTTATTCATCAATTGGCTTTCCTAGGCCGTGTCAAGATTGTGTGAAGATGAAGATTTGTGCGGAGCGGCTATGAAAAGATCTTCCAGTGATGGCAACTTCATTGGTGTCCGGATGTCTAATGCTGTCCTCTCTTAAAAGGGAGAAGGGGAGGCTATGACATCATGAACCCCTCATTGACACAAGATGGAAAAGTACTTCTCTTGCTTAAAAAAAAAAAAAAAAACCTGATGAGTAAATATTCCCTGAAAAGATATGACCTTGAGTTCAAGAGACTCTTGGACAGTGATACTTGCACTCCACAGGAGAGGAGACCTTGTCAAAACAACAACACAATGTAATGTAAACAGCCTAAAAGGCCTCCACAGCAAATGCTCCTGACACAGGTCCCTGTGAGCTGTGTGAGGCCTTTGAATTAAAGAATTAAATTTAAACCAGTTTTAAATTTAATTTTTTTAATATTAGACTTTAAAGCCACTATTCACTATCCCTATAAAAACTTTTGTATTTTTCTTCTTATAACCCATTCCTGCATATGCTTCTAGAATTATTGTAGTATTACCATTAATATATGGGGATCTTTTTTATTGCATTGTGCTGAGAATAAAACCCAGGGTTCTAGCCACGTCCTGGGCAGGACCTCAGCCACCCAGCCCTTAACATGCAAGTGTTCTCTTTCATGAAGCCACTTAGGAGTAGGCTGCAGCATTTTCAGGTATTTCTTCCTTCCCATGTATCACTGAGTTGCTAGTCTTTATTGTCAATCATCTTAAACCAAAAAGATGCTAGATAACACTTGCCACTCATGTTTTTTGCAAGCATTACTTAGCACTGTGGCCATAACAAGAAAGTATCAGTTATTGATTGCTTCTATTGGGTCCATGCTGCATCTTGTGAATTACTAATCATGCTTCTCATTTTGATAATTTTTATCTTAAGTAAACACATTAGAGAATACTTTCATAATGCCAACCAACATGGTGGTCCAGTGATCACTAACAGATAGTAAAGTCCAAGGTGTCCCAAAGTTCCAGTGTAGTTTTTGTATTTATTTATTCATTTAGTCTTTTTGAGACAGGGTCTAGTATGCAGTCCAGACTGGTCTTGAGTTCACTTTGTATCCCAGGCTGGTCTCGAACTTGCAGTGATCCTCCTTTCTCAGCCTCCGGAGTGCCAGGATTACAGGCATGTGCCTCAGTGTAGTTTTAAGCCTTATACTCCTTTTTGTGCCTTCTGGCATACTACAGCAGGTATAAAAGCTGTAAACTTATACAAAACAACATTTGAATGTTTTAATTCTGTAAATCTGGAAGCTTAGCTTTTACTCTTTGTTATAGTCTTTTAAAGTGGAATTTTTAATCTCCTGTGTATCTGTTTGGATTTGTTTCATGGATTCCATTTCTTTCCCATGTTGGGCGTTCATGGTTTCCATTGTTTTCTTGCACTCCTATATTTATTTTGTGTGTGTCTATTTTAATGTCTTTCATTTTGATTATTTTTTTACCTGAGAGATTATTTTTCTGTAGCCTAATCCATTTGTTTTTTCACTTATGATACTATCATATTAGAAAGTTCGAGAGGGTGGCTTTCAATTTTCTCTATCTCATTGTGCTCTGGACTTGTCCTGGGTGGGCCAGAGGTCTGGGGCTACATTTTGCTTCTGTGTCTTGTCATTTTCTATTTTCTGTTTTATTCTGTTTTCTCTGTTGATGATTATAGATTTCTTATGATAGTTTCATCACTAATATTGAGGTTTCCCTGGGAAATGTCCGTTCCTCAGAGACGTCATCTAGGTGTAGGTGGTTCTTGGTCTTTGTGTCTAGCCCATGTACCTGCCTTTCCAGTTTATTAACCATGAGAAGCTGCTATCTCTTTGCCTAGTCCTTTGATACTGGAGTATGGTGATGGTTATGACCCCAGATAATACAAGGGAGAAAAACTGATAACAGCTGACATTGGCTGAAGTCGTACAGCTCACAATAACAATAGCATCAGGTTCTACAGTTATATAACAAAATCCAGCATACAGCATGGACTTAGATGCAATGATTTTGCCCTTAGTAAAGTGATTTTACTCTGGGGGTGGGGATTAAGAGGGATAAGGAACACAACAGAGGGGAATGAGGACAAATATAATAAAAGCAATGCTGGAGGGCAAAGGATGATCACCCAAGTTTTGGGAAACTGGAGAACACAGGAGACAAAGAATGAAAGAGAAAGCAAAAGAATATTGAAGTAAATCAGAGAAGAGACAGTGTTCACTCATGAAGACATCATAAAATCAAGAGAGATATCTTAGGATAGAGACAAGATGAATAGAAGAAAACAAAACAAAAGATAAGAAACCTAAATAGTAGGGGCTGGGGATTTAGCTCAGTAGCATAAGTGCCTGCCTGGCAAATGCTAGGTCATGAGTTTGATTCCAGGTACCAAAAAAATACCAAAAATACCTAAAGGATCACAAAACAAAACAAAGCAACCAGACAGAAAAAGGAAACAAACCAAAAGAAAAATAACAAAACTCCTGCATTGTCCACAGTTCTGCGGCAGTGTCTTAAGTTGGATCCCAGAAATGTGTAGTGTCACCCTGCCTTGTTTGCAGTAGCATCTGTGTGGGCGATGGGGCTGATCTTGGCCTCTGGGTGTGGGGGCTGGCACTGGTCTTACGCTGACAACATTCGGATGCCCACTTGTCCTTACTGCGGCTATCTCCGTGGTGCTCACCCAGCTGCTGTGGCGCGCTCTGGTCCGGAAAGCGCGGGGTTGCTCCCAGACCACTGCACAGCTAGCCGGCTCTAACAGAACTTGCACAGCTTCCTCTGTCACACACCACCCACTGGTCTTAAGCACTGGCGGTAGGGCAGGGGCTGCCCTTGTTCCGCTGCAGGCTGAGACTTCTTTCGTGTTGGGCCAAGGCCACTCTGCAGGTCCCAGGCCAGGGTGTTGCCTCTAGTCCTTTGTATTTAGGGAAGAAACTGGCTTCTGGTGGCCACCAGAGTGAGCAGAGGTGGTCCCAGCACCTACCTCCCAGCAGAATTCCCCCAGCCTGCTTCCCACTGCCAGCTTCCACTATGACTAGATGGCTCTTCCTAATTCCACTCCCAGGCGCTGGCCATGCAGTGGCCTGCTGGGCTGCTGGCCTTTGGGTTTAAATGGCCCCACTGGCTGCTTCTGCTGTGTGAGCCTGCATGCAACACAGCAGGGTCACTGCTCCCCGAGCTCCCCAAACCTGGCTGTGCCCCGGGAGAGTGGCCTGTGTTCTCACTGCTGCCTCCGCAGTCTCCCTGGGCCTCTCTTAAAGGTAATAGAAGATAGAGGGATGGAAATTAAAATAATATTGCACTTTTACAAAATTAAAACTCTTAAATGATGTTTTATAACTTTGTAGATTCTGTACCTTTACTGGCATCAAAGCTTAAAATTACACTGATTTTTGGAGTGGTTTGTATTGCTAAAGAATTTTTCTCCTGTTTTTAAATAGTTCTCTGGGGGCTGTGCACTGTCTGCTTTGATCAATGAAATTTCTTTTCTCTGGATTTGGTGAGGGAAGATTATTAACTGCAGTGTTAGTTCAATGTAATAAAAAGGCATTGGAGCCTGGTAGCAGCAAGTGGTATGAACTTTTCTTAAAGTCTGTCCTGTAAGTTAACCTGGTTTTAGGTGCCCCATTTCATGTCCTCCTATTTAACAGGGAGCTTATCTGACCCTTAGGAATGTTACTGAAAGGTTTAAAGGGTAGTGCTAGGTAATTTTAGGAGATTTACAACAATGTCACTTAAATTTGAAATATTAAGGATCAGTGCTCCTGCTGTGTGAAATCTTACTCAAATGTAATCCTAGGAATCCTGTCTGCAGTAACCCTTCTGGACTAGGAATACTTTCTTACAGTGCAACAGCACCTCACACAACCTTGAGCTGTAGGTTACACTTTTTAAAAAGAAACATAAGTAATATGCAGTATAAGTAATATGCCTATGAAAGACTACAATCTACCACTTCAAAAGAAAACTGTTTATGGAGTTTCAAGCTTGGATATTTGAATATTAATTGCAGTTGTATTTTGAAAAAAATTTATAAGCTTTTTTTATTGCCATACTTATATTTTACAAAGCTGGTAAACTGTTTTGATTAAAATACATAACCGGTGTTTGTGACAATTTGCAGTTTGCATCACTTTACATCTCTACAGTACTTAAATGTTTTATGTCATTCCTGGTAGGTTTTAAAGTATTCTCAAGCTAATTCCATTAAAGCTGGCTTGACCTAGACCTCTGGTGGGTGAATAATTAACAATTAACATTTTATTTAGCCCCTTTTACCACCTGAACGTAATGTAGCTAGTGTATCTGAGAGTGGAAAGTGTATGAGAAGATACACTTAGGTAAAACATTCCAAAGAGAAAACAGTGACAGGAGTAGTATAGAATTACATCAGGTGTTTGATGTTTGCAGAGAGTAATGGTAAAGAAATGACATTATAGGAATAAGCTGAAGTTACTGTACAGAGGGTCACTTAAGACAACAATTTGACATTAACACATTATTCTCAAGCATATATTTTATTAAAAACAGACCAAATACATGCAAGATTTCTTTAATTCAGGCGCCTAGCCACTGGGCTTCAGAATCTGAATCTAGACAGCACTGTTACATATTCCTTCACTTGTAATCTTTGCAGCTCTCAGGAGTTGCAGCCAAATCTTCCTAAGATTAATGACTTTGTTATTGCTACATTGCTAGTTAGGATAAATGATCTGGTTTAATTTATAAGGAAAAATACAGAATGAGTATGATTTCCACACTATGTCAGTTCCAAAGTAGAAGTGTTCATGAATAATGAAAATTAATTTTAAAAACTTGGGAGAGGAACACTGGATACAAATCTGTAATGTCAAGAACAAGTTGGAAGGATAAAGAGAATCACTAAAAACTACTCTTCCCTCTTGACCTTAACTAGAAGGAAGTGCAGCCATTTTGGAAAATGGGAGATTGGGCATGTGACACAGTTACGGCACTGAACGTGAGTTAAGTTCTGTGGTATGTGAGTTAAGTATTATGGATCATGGAAACCAAGTTGCTGATATGATGTTAAATGGCAGTTTTTGCAGGTTTGTATACATAGAAAAGATATTTCTGAAGTCTAACAGTACTGAGTCCTGGGTCTCCTGCTGCTGTACTGGGGATTGAACCCAGGGCCTTTGCACTGGGCTGCATCTCCAGATTTTATTTTGAGACAAGTTCTCAGTAACCTAAGTTGCCCATCCTGGAATTGAAATCATGATCTTCTTCCCTGAGGAGCCCTAGTTTTACAACAAGTGAACATCTTTTTTGGTTCTCTACATCATAGTTTGCTTTAAAAAATCAGCACAATCCAGTATAATTCACATTCAAATCTCAGGTTGTGTTCAAGTTAGGCAGTATTTTTGGAAACTAGTTTATCTATGCCATGAGGTTACCTTAATTATCTTTCACCACCCAGCCTTGTCAATTCTATACTGTCAAGAATTAAAGGACATCTTTAGAACTCTTATAAATTTAGGAAACAGTGTTAATGACCATATACAGACTTATTATCCCATATAAGTGTGTCTTATTTTATAAAAAATGTTTAATCAAAGTCAGTAGATGTAGATAAAGCTTTAAATGGCAGGAAGAAATTTAAAGAGATGTCAAAATATTCAATCACTTTTAACTTCCACACATATATATTAAAGAGAGCATCTATTTGCTATTTTGTATGTACTAAATTCATGTAGTCTTAACTCTATATAAACTTTAAAGCCTAGACTCACATCTTGTGTCTCTTCATGTATCTAGTGTCATATATACATAAAGTACTATAATTATTAATCTAACTATTCATAAACATTGAAAACAATTTACAAGCTAACACTTTCTATTTTAAAATAAAAAAATAAAAACAATGATACAGAATTTCAAAATTAATAGATTAACAATGGTTAATATATTGCATATTGTTATCTTCAAAGTAGTTGTTCACATTACAAGATATAGGTATGAAAAAAATTAAACAATGAAAGCTCAAACCATTCTTTTTGATGAACTAACAGAGATTAGTAGTATAGCTATCTATCTTGCACAATTATCTTTTTTTCCTTATTTCTTTTCTCCTTTTCCCTATCCCAACACTTAAATGATCTTTAATTCTTAAAACAATTTTTTGTAACCAAACCTTAACAATGAAAAACACAGTAAATTATCTTGATAATATATAGATGATGTAGGGGGGGGAGAAAAACATGAGAAAAATAAAAGGGTAAAATGGAAACAAAGCTTTGTAATTAATGAGAGGAAGAGGGGATGAAGAAAGGGGAGGGAAAAGAGAGAAAACAGAGGAACTAAGACACCCTATGTACAGGTACAAGCTCCTTATGATAAATTGGTCCTTATGTATATGTAAATTGTACCAATAAACAATATATATAAAATTATGATTTTTTTAAATCTAGTTTTGTAAATTTAACCATTTTCAGCTATTTATATATTTGGCCAAGGAAAAACCCTGAAATTATTGTACATAGACAATAATACCCATTGTATTTGTAAAACTAAATTTGAACATTTTCTTAGTTATCTAGGTTATCTAACAATCTGAGTAGCAACACATCACCAGTCTTTATCTTTATTTTGATCAACTGATTTAAGTTACTCTGCTGTTAAAAAAAGTTAATAAAACTAGTCTGCTGTGAAGCTATGTGAACCACAAGCATTTGTGCTGGTATCATGAGTGTCTCCTTATCTATAAGGTAACCTAGAGTAGAGCACATATTTGAAGACTCATATATAGAAGCATACAGCATAAATCACATATAATCGTTATGTTAAACTCTTTAAGGTTTTTATTTATAAATCTAATGATAGTTTGAAGTCTCTTAACCCTCATCTTGTAATCTTTTAAGTGGACTTAGCTATTTCTAAAAACATAAATAACTAGTTTTTGTGTGGAAGGCCAAAAGAGCCAGAGCAAAATATATATATACACACACAAATAAAAATGATACGAGCTTTAAAAAAAAAGTTTTAATGAAATAGCTCTAGGTGCCTTAAGGAGAAACACACACACAATTACTTTTAGATCAGCGTGCACTCTCACTGGCCGAGTTGAATCATAGCTATAATAATTTGTTATCGACGCTATATTTATACATTTGACTACTCAGGACTTTCTTGGAGGGGTGATCAATTAGCATAGGCATTTCTTTCAATAAACTAACATCAGTAAAGAGGTGAGAGAGTCAGACCTCTTACTATAGACCTATAAGCAGAAAGAGCAGGGTGAGAAGAGCTTTGAGGGTTTTTTTTTTTTTTTTTAATTTTCTAACTTAGCTTTGGAGGAAACATCAGCTTTTGATTTATGGATCACACACTGAGAAAAGCAAAGACCGCATGCTTCTCCCCCCCACTCCTGTGCAGTGGGAGCCACTAGGCTCCTCTGCCCTCCAGCTCCCTACCTTTTTGGTAACCAACAGAAAAAAATTTAAAAGGGTCTGAGTTGTCCTCAGTTTGTATTTAACCAACTTTTGATTTTTTTTTCTCTTGAGACAGAGTCTCACTGTGCAGTTCAGGCTAGTATTGAACTCACTGTGTAGCCTAGGCTGGCCTCAAACTCATGACATCCTCCTGCCTTAGCCTCTCAAATGCTGGTATTATAGGTGTGCACCACCACCCTCACTCCAGTGTTTGATTTAAAAATTTAAAAAAATAATTTAAAAATAATTTTGGTTGTATTTTTAAATCTGGCTGCCAACAGACTTTTAAGTAACCTTGAATTGGTTCTCTTAACACCTGCAGAAAGCAAAGGGCAAGTTGTTAAGAATTTGCAATGCAGAAGAAATATTTTAAGTATATTAATTACACAAAGATACTAACTTAAATTGGAAGCCACAAGTAAATTTAACAATTAGTTAAGTTTTGTAACAATGGGCTCTTAACGTGAATCTGGGTTGGCTCTCATGCCGCAGCATGGGTACCGTGTGACTCCGTTTTTATTGGGGCACAGGCAGTTGTGCCTTGGTAAGCTTCTCCTGAGCTGAGGATAAGGGCAGTCTTTCACCGGGGACTAGGCCCTCTTTGACTGACTTGTCTCCACTTGATGTAAAGCCATTGATTAGTCTGCAGTTGGGAGTTACAGCCTGAGAGTAGGGATTTCCGAGGGAGGGTCCCAACTGGCAGAGAACCACAAGTGAATTGTCTCTTAAGTCCCCTGAGGTTTATTGGAGGAGAGGACAACTGGTCCTTGTTGCCAACAGAGGGCGTCACTATCTCCTGAAAGCCCAGTTTTATCATTAATAAATTCAATAAACAGATTTATTTCTGTAGCTTCTTATCCTTGTCAGTTCTACAGCCCTTTTACCTGGAACCCAAAGATGATGACTCTGGAGCTGGGCCTGGTGGTACCTACCTGTAATCCCAGTACTCTGGAGGCTGAGGCAGAAGAATATATAGATAGTGACCATGGTGTGAACAAGTTACGCCTCTAAAGCTAGCCTCCACCTCCCCTCCCACTGCCTACATGAGGAAACACAGGTAAATTCACTTAGACGAGCTGAAGTACCCTGGGCATTTCTATAGCAAGAGCATCCCAACTTCGTCCTGTGGTCTTCAGATACAATGCAACACGCTTGATTTTGGTTACTGTGACCCACTTGGGGAAGCTTTAGAACCAAGTTCAAGGAATTGGAAGCTTTTTTCTGAGGTAACTTTCAAATCACAACTGCCTAGCTGGGTAACCGACTCTCCCTTCCCTTCCCCCAAATCCTCCATTTCTGAGAACTCCTGTCCAGGGCCCATTCTAGTCAAGAAATCCTGGAGGGAGAACTATGTAACACTGCTGCTGTCATTCAAGGACTGTCAAAGACCTAACTCATGAAAGAATGAGGCCAATAGAGTAGCTAAATAGGCAACTGCCAACTCTCTGTTCTCAACTTTCTGTTGCCTCTTATACCTCCTACTCACCCAAGTGGTATGGGAAAAACTGAATCAACAGTAGCCAGGAGCTCAGGAGAACAAAGGAAGTTTTATTGATGCTAGTACTTCCCAGAGTAATCTCCAAAGTGTGAGACGGTGATTACAGAGAGTTTGTCTTGTTTATAGAGTGGTAAACAGAAGTTACAAGAACGAGATAAGCTTTCAGCTGAAGGTTGTGGTACAATGGGTATCTTGCAATGAGCATAACTGTATGTAGAAAAGTTGTCTTTAGCAAATTCAGAGAAATTTCAGTTTGATGACAAGTCATATAATTTAGCGAAGTTCAGTGGCAGAGAACAATGATGACAACTTTATTAAACAAAATAGCTGTAGTTCTGTCAGAATTTTTCACCTCTTGATGCGCCTCAGGAACTTTGAGGAGCATCACCACTTGAATCTATTAGGGATTTCTGAGAGAAGGCAGGCCTTAAGTACCTCAAACTCAGATAACCTGGGGGTGTCAATTAACCTCTGAATTAAACTGCATGCATAGAGGAATGCATGAGAATGAATGAGAATTCTAATAGTAATGATCAAAGAAGTATGGAGACCATTAAGCCCTTTTATTTGCCAAAGCATTGCTGTAGTAAATTTGTAAAGGGCTCATTAACTCCAGAATTTTGGCTAGTTCTTCTGCCAGGGTTGTTAGGCCTTGGAGGACTTTTTGTGCTATCAGGGGCAGTGCCCTTTGGGTTTAAAGCACAGCAGTGGGTTCACACCACAACACAGACACCAACCCTTCCTACCAGAACCACATTCAGAGCAAGTCCTGTTTTTTTTAGGCCATCTGGCTGGCAGGCTTGAGTTATTCAACTAGTGTCTTAATGGCATCCCAGGTGTAATTTATAAACCTTTGTTGATTATAGTGAACAGTTTATCTAATCTACATTTTTGTTGATAGTCACCTACCAGAACAGTGAGCTTTTAAATCCTGCAGCTACTTGGTTTTGAGCTTTGAATTTATAGAAGACCCCTCATAGGTCCCTGATGGCACCCATATAGGTAGTAGAGTCAAAGGAACCTGAGGCTGATTTATTGAGCAGCATTTTCCAGATACATGGGAAGGACGAGGAGTGACTGATATCTGAGCAATTGTAAAGGAAATAACCAATTGGACTAGGGCACAGATTCCAGTCCAGCCATTGGGAAGGGTCAAGTACAGACATCCAGGTGGAACAGAGAGATCTATGGGCTGAATTTGGGCTAAGTCGGTAAGATTTCTAG
Organism: Dolichotis patagonum; assembly: GCA_004027295.1. NCBI lineage: Eukaryota > Metazoa > Chordata > Mammalia > Rodentia > Caviidae > Dolichotis > Dolichotis patagonum. The sequence goes on from PVJX010017386.1 coordinate 25,110, forward strand.
GGGATGTACTTCCTGGAATATCTTCCACACGGAGGCCAGCATTTTTAGTTTCTATGGTGCATGTGTTGGACTGCTGATTTGGGATGGGTGGCCTGAGTGAGGAGGCAGACGAGGGTAAAGGGATACCAGAAAGAGCAGAGCTAGTGTCTGTCTTTCCTCTCATTGCTGAGATAAACTCCCTGACAGAAAGTTAAATGAGGAAAGGTTGTTTAGCCCACATGACTTGGCTAGGGTTGTATTCCAGGTTTCAGTCCATAATCAGCTGGCTGTTAGGCAGGCTGGCATGGCAGAGGGGCAACACTTCATGGCACTGGAAGACAGCAGAAGTAACGAGCAAAAAAGGGAGCAAGTCTCCTTTCCTCCCTTGTATTGTATGCAGTCACCCTGCCCTAGGGCAGGTGTAGCACTCACACCTTTGATCCTAGCATTAGTGAACCAACCACAAACTCTAGATTCAGCCACCTGTGAAAAGCCCATGCCCCACATGACCGCATGAGGTTTTGAGGGGTGTTATACAGACATAGACCATAACAGCTAGAGACTCACAGGCTTGTTTTAGGCTCCCAGGTTTAGGACTGGAAAACAAGGTAATAAGGCAAGTCATCCCTTTAGAGTTAGTTATTTCCCTGTTGCCTCTGGAAACAGCTGAGGGTAACCAATCCCAAGACTGACAATAAGTATAGCAGTGAAACATGTAGTTTTTAGTTTTCCCAGTCAGCTGGCTTGATAGTCCACAGTCCTACAGAAAAAAACAAAGTTTAGAGTTTTAAGGAGTCCTAGGAAGAAAAGGGGCAGCCAGTGAAATATTCCAAGGTGAGTGTCCTGATGCTTAGGCTGTGTGCAGACCTGTTAGCCTCCAAGTGTGACAGAAGCAGGGCTTGGAGTTCTCTGGCAATGGAGGGTGGTCCTAAAGGGGCTGTCCCGATCAGGTGTTGCCTCCTGATTCTCAGTGATGCACAGTGGGCACTCTTGATGCAGATGTGAGGTAGCCAAGGTTGGATCTCTGCAACGTTTAACAACTGTGGGGATGAATCCAGTTGGCACAGTGGGCATCAAACATGAAGAAGAGCCATAGGAAGATGGTGAGTCCATGGGCCTTTGGTTTCATGGCAGAACTTGGCTAGGGTTCTGTTCCAGGTCTGGTTTGTCCCTTCTGACTTTTTAGAGCTTTGAGGCCAAAATATAGTATACAGGTTTCATTTTATTTGGAACAGAACTCTTTTATGGCTGTTCTTCCTCCATGAGTTGGCTTGAGAACAGCCCATTGGTTGGTGCCAGCCAGTCATGATCTGGAGGGCCCAGTTTGGTGGGCAGGTAGGTGACAGGGTTGAGTGGTTTTATTGCTACTAGTGTCAGGTGGGGATTTGTGCACAAAAGTCCTTGGTACTGGCTGCCACAAAGGCTGGGCCATAATCATGTTCTATGGACAGAGGGAGTGCACATCTGGGTCTAATTTCATAGAGCAGTGCTCAACTGACCTTGGACAAATTTTCTGTCTGGGTGGGGAAAGAGTTTTTCAACCAGAAAAGTACACACTAGGACCAGAAAATATCTGTACCAATTGCTGGGTTTGACTTCTGAGAGGTTTACTTGTATATCTATAAAAGGTGATGTTTCAGTCAGTTGGATTCCCAGAGGGAGCACGGGGCCTCTGAATCAGACTATTTTGAGTGCAGGTTTGGCATCATTGGCAGACAGTGGAGCAGATAGTGGTCACATGTGGAATGCAGGAGGAGCGGCCTAGGAACTCTTCTGTGGCTGTTTTTTCTCCATCAGTTAGATTGTGGTGTTTTTCAACCCAAGCATAAGCCAATTTTTGTGGGATGACATTTCATCCATTTGGGAGAGTCCACTAAGGGCTGGGTCCCTTAGTGGCTTGATCTTGTTTTGTTCAGTCATCATCTTCCTTTGTATATGCAGGGGATTGATTTTTTATTACCATCATAGTGTCATTAGGAATGCTCATTATAAGTTTTAGGTTTGTTTGTAGGGTGTTTTGTTTTGTTTTGTTTTGTCCCAGGATGTTTCTTCAGCAGCTGCTTTTGCAATTTCACCTGCTTTATCATTTCCTACGGAGATGAGATTTTTGACCTTTTGATGTTCCTGACAATGGATGAATGTCACTTTGGTGGGTTTCCAGACAGCAGCAAGGAGCAGTAGAATTCCTTGTTTTTAATTATTATTCTTTCTGCTGTGAGTAATCCTTTATATATGTCATTCCATGAATGTGAACTGTTGTATTTTCAGACCAATTAAGGGCCTGTATGAAGGCCTGTAGTTCAGCTCACTGTGCAGACCACCCCTGCAGGAGAGCTTAGGCCAAAATAACTTCTTCCAAGGTAGCCAAAGTATATCCTATTTGTCGGACTCCATTCCTAACAAAGTTACTTCCATCCATAAACAAGGCTTACTCAGCATTGGTCAGGGGATCCATCTTTTAAGTCTAGAGGGCCTGAGAACAGCCCATTGGTTGGTGCCTGCTAGTCATGATCCGGAGGGCCCAGTTTGGTGGGCAGGCAGGTGGCAGGATTGGGTGGTTTTACTGCCACAAGAGTCAGGTGAGGATTTTTGCACAAGAGTCCTTGATACTGGCTGCCACATCTATGTCCATGGTTATTCAGGAGGTCTACTATAACATGTGGCATCTGGGTGGTTAGGTCTTGGCCTAAGATGAGCTTGTCAGTTTTCAACAGAAGGACAGTGGTGGTTAAGAGTGTGGTGATAAGGGGGCTGCCCTTAGCAACTGGATCCAAATGTTTAGATAGGTAGGTCACTAAATGCTCCCAGGGGCCAACAGCTTGAGTAAACATCTTTGAAGCCACATATCATTCTTTATCAACAAACAAGTTGAATGGGTGAGTTACAAATGGAATTCCAAGGCTGGGTGTAGAGAGGGACTTTTTGATGTCATTGAAGGCTTTTTCTTCTTCCGGGTTTCAATCAAAATTGTCAGTCTTTTGGAGACAAGGCATCATATGGGAGCCAGTTGCTATTTGTGAACTCAGAGATTCAGATTCTGTAGAATCCAACAGCTCCAAGGAATTTGAGGAATTTCTGTCTTGTGGTTTAGACTAGGAAGGAAATGACCTCTATTCATTCTGGTTCAAAGGCATGGTATGGTGATCCTTACTTAAGTGAAATCCAGGTATCTGACTTTTTGTTTGCAGATCTGTGCCTTTTTTTAAAGATACCTTGCAGCCGGTTTCTGTCAGACGCTGCAACAGAGCTTTTGTGCCTTCCCAGCAGGTAGCTTGGGTGTCACTAACCAGAAGATGGCTAACATATTGGAGGACTGTGCAGTCATATTCTGTGCTGGCGACATTAGCAAGGTTAGCTGTGAGGGCTTTTCCAAAGAGGGTAGGTGAGTTTTTGAAACCCTGGGAAGTTGAGTTCAGGTCAGTTGACACTTGAGTCCAGAACCAACGTCTTCCCATTCAAAGGCTAAGAAGGACTGACTGACAGGAAACAACCAAAGGCAGAAAGCATCTTTTAGGTCCAGGCACAGGTGCACCAGCAAGGCTTGGGTGGCAGAAGACCAGGGAGAGTATATGGCTTTGGGACTGTAGGATAGAAGGCAACCACATTGGCATTGACAGTGCAGAGATACTGAACTGGACAATACTCCCTGTTTTTTTTCTTTTTTTCTTATAGGCAGGGGTGGTAGGCTCCAGGGTGAATAACAGTCTATGAATATTCCATAGTTTTAAAGTCTTTGGATGTATGGTTGAATTCTTAGTCGAGGGGTGGTGGCTTGGGGTACTGTTTAATCCAGGTGTGGGTTGCTCCAGGATGGAGTTTCATAATGAGACGTAGGTGGGTGATGGCCCAAACTCAGGGAAAGAGTCTTGAGAATTTCTGGGTTGGTTTCATCTGTGTGTCTATCTACCATTCTTTTGCTTGGGGGATGGTGAGGTCAAGCAGGAAATGTGGTTGTGGACCTAGATGGGACAGAAAAGCAGACTGTCCCTGAGGGTGATGGTGGCCCCTAACTTGGATAGGATGGTCTGCCCAGGGGTGGCACTGAGCATTCCAGCAAACAGAGAAACTTATGTGTCATTTCATGTTCTCCCAGGCTACAAGTTCATGCCTGGCAGAAGGAGTGAGAGGCAAGAGTTCTAGTTTCCCTGGTGATAGTAACCTTTTTCTGACTGAGAGGCAATAGGCTGGGTAACTACAGCGTGTTTTGGCTCCAGTGTCTGCCAGGAAAGTGATAGGTTGGCCCCCAATATGGACATGGACCACAGGCTCCCAGTGACCCAGCTGAAGAAGGGAGCTTGGTCTGGCCCTGTCTGATCCCATCAGACCAGAGAAAGGGTTTTTATCTGATCCAGGCTGGGGCTTTTGAGAATCCTGAGCTGTTAGTCCTAATGGGCATTTATTTTTCCAGTGTCTGTAGCCCTTATGTCTTGTGCACTGGTCTTTGGCCAGAGGATACAGTCATTTCCCACACTAGATTTTCATGTGGATATCAAGTGCTGCTTGTGCAATGAAGGCTGCATCTACCATTTGTAATTTTTCTGGGGTCGTAGGGTCAAGAGCAGTGTAGACCCTGCAGGCTTTAGAGAGTCTCTCATAAAATTCTAAAGGGCTTTTATCAGGCTTCTGGGTAACAGTATTAACTTTGAAAAGTAGTAGCTTTTTCCCCTTCCCCCTTAGTGCCTCTGAAAAGGGCTTCATGGTATCTGGATTGCTTTGTTTCTTTTTGCTGGGGTGTCACACTCCTAGGCAGGGCAACCTTTGGCAAAGGCCATGGCAACACATTCACCCGAGCTGACAGCTAGTGGAGGTATCTTTCCCTTTAACAAGTGTTTTTCCTCAGTCAAAAAGTGGCAATGTTTTTCAGTGCTGAACAGTCAGAAGGAACTGCTAACAGTCATCCCAAGTGGGTGCTACACGAAGCCACATGAACAGGACGTGCGGGCAGCTGTAAAGCAGAAGGCTGGGGCAGGGTCTCTGTGGCCAAGTACAGGCAATGACTGATGGGTCTCCGGAGTTGGGGGTGGAGAGGCAGGCGGGCGTGGTATCAGAAGAACCGGCAGTGGGGCTGGCTGGAGGAACTGGTAGGTGCTGGCACTGGATGTGGCAGGCAATCAGGGATGATACACATCTGCCATGGAGGGATCTTCAGAAAGAATGGGGATTTGTGTAGGTGCAGAGTTGGTTTCATTTAAACTCCATCATCATCAGAAAAACCCTTTCAAAAAATTCTTTATGATACCATACCAGAATTGTAAGCTTTGACTAATTAGATCCCACTCTGACTCCCTATGTGTATGTGGTGTTCCCTTGTCCTGTGATGCAAGACAGAAAAGGTGGTGGGGTGCCCTCTTCATAGCAGACCAGCAAGATGCCTGCCTAGCTACTCCCCTCTTGGAGATGAAGGGCTCTCTTAGCGCTAGGCACACCACTATTTTCCCAGGCCAGGTCAATGACCTCATTATAGAGTGCGAGTTACCCTTTAGCCTTATGATAGACCAAGGAACCTCAGGGTAAGCTCACTGGACCTCCAAAGCTGTGGAGCTATAGAAACAACCATCCAAAACAGCTGGATTCTCCACGGGTGTCATTCATTCCAGTCACGTATTTATTCAGAGGTTAAACCATTCCATCCTCCACTCAGAAACAGAAACTGACTAGGAGATGCTCAGACTCCACTTCTGTCCTTGAATTGGGACAGGCTGATACCAGGAAAACAGAAAAACCCAGGATGGCCTTACCACGATTCAGAAGTCTAGATGGTTTCATTTTGTTCACCTTTAGAGCTAGTGATGGAGGGAGATATGTCCCACTCCATGTCTTGGAGACTCTGGAGGGGACTTCAGGAGTCTGTCAGAAGGGCACGCCTACAATCACAATCTCAGTGCTGCTGGGATGCAGAGTGAGGTGACCCATTTCTGTGACCCACAGCAAGGGCCATGCATGGCTGTAACTCTCCTCCTTTCCCAGATAAATGTACCAGAAACTGTTGCGGGAAATATTGAGTCTACCATAGTCAAAAGCTCAGGAGAAAAAAGGAAATTTTATTGATGCTAGGGGACCTTTGCACAGTAATCTTTAAACTCTGAAGAGAGAAAGTTTATCTTCTTTATAGGGTGGCAAGCAGAAGTTACAAGATAAACTTTTAGCAAATGGTCATGGTACAATGGATATCTTGTGGGGAGCATAGTCCTGTGTAGCTAAGTTGATGCTAACACATTCACAAAAGTTTCAGTTTGATGACAAATCATATGATTTAGCTGAGTTCAGCGGCAGAAAACAGAACAGCTTTTAATGAACAAAATGACTGCAGTTAGGTCAGGATTCCACTTCGGTACCACCTCAGGTTACATAAAGAGACATTCCTAAATTAAATAAATGTTCTGCCACAGTAGGACTTATGCTACTCATGGAAATTTTTTAAAGCTTCAGATGCCCAACCTGAATCCAAATAAATAATTAAATTGAATTTATTTCATGATCACCACACTGGTCGCCTCCTCCCTACATACAATTCAGAGGCTCCAGATCAATTATGATTATGTATATACAGTCATAGACAACAGTTGTTTACTGAATAATAAACATTGAAAACATTTTACAAGCCAACAATTGATTTAACTTTTGAAACAAACTTTTAGGTAAGAAAATGATATATCTCAAGTCTAATTTTGTAAGCTTAAGCAATAGCATCTTAATATATAAAGAGAACATCATTGTTTTACACATAAAGAATGTAACATTTTGACTACAGGCAAAATAAATGTATTACAAAAACAAAATTACAAATGTTTCTTGAGCATTTTACAACCACATTCAGCTATCTCAACAATCATTTTAGATAACCCAAGACAAGCAATCAGAATTGTTTTAAAAGTATACAATGTGTAAATATATATATATATATATATATATATATATATATATATATATATATATTATTCTTCAATTACACTGTACAGACAATAGACATAATTAAAACACCAGTTTGGGGAATGTTTTCATTGCCTATCAACCTGAAAAGATACATGTCACTAAACTTAACCACATCTTCTCTTTTACCAACTGTTACCAACTGATTCAAATTATCCCACTATTAAGCTATGAAAAAGAAAAGCATTTGGGATAAAATGAGTGCATATTTATCTATAAGCCAACCCAAGTAGGTCAAATACTTGAATACCAGCATGTAGATACATATTATAAATGCAAATGCTTTAAGTGACCAATTAGTTTAAAATCAACAAACATGAAAATACGAAAAACAATTTTTCAGATCAGAATGCACCATTAGAAGTGAAATTAATGTCACTATTGTCTGACTTCAACTACATATTTATCAGGGCCATCAATAAACTCTTCTTTTTTAAAAACAGTTTATACACTTTAAACTTTTGTTCCACATGACTGACTCTGTGGTTTCGTCATTTTTTTTTTTAATTCTGTGAGGGCAACATGTTTCCATACAAAACTTTCTCACTCCAGAAATTTATTTTAATACTTATAAATTTATTCATAATTTCTTTACATCACATTTATTGATTAAATTCCATAACCATTTGGATTTTAAAAATACATGCAATACATTTTTGTGCCAATTTGTCTCACAGAAAATTAACAAGGAGTATATCTATTCTACCGACATGTCAACAGCCCTCCAAGTAGTCTGTGAGAAGCCTCCCATCTCAGTCTATATGAAAACAGACAGAAATGAAAGTTAACTGAGTAATTACAGTCAAAACATCTCAATGCTCCAGAAACGTTTTCTGCACACCAATTACATCACCTCAAACTGGAATCCAAAAGTCAATTTATTAACTTTGTAAATTTGTAACAATGGGCTCCTGTTGACTGCTCTGTGTGGAGTCCTGATCTAATTACATTTCTATCATGTCATCTATAGTGGCTACCATGATGTTTGCATTTCATGTTTAGTTCTCTTTTCTCTATGGATTCCTTTAAGTTTTCCTCATTCTTGGTATGATAGCTACCTTTCCAGCCTTTCAGACTACCCAATGCTCTGACATTTGTCCTGGTGGACTCTGTGGATCAGGGTCCCAGAAGACTTCTTTCTCCATCTTTGTTTCCCTAGCCCTAGGAATTTTATTCCTCATATTCACCTGGTCCCTGGTACCAAATTTCACTTCATACCCTCCAAAAGAGATCTCCTCATTCCCTTGAAAACCACTTCCATGTACACTCACTCCAATGGAGGTTGACCGCACACCATCAACTGCCCATGTGTGCATTTAACAGCCCAACTATCGCCTGCCAATCTCCAGCCATTCTCCCAGAGGTGACTCTACACTTGCTTTTTGTCTAGGAAATGTCTCAGTCAGACATTCTACCCTCCCTTACCTCAAATGCCCCCAAACACCAAGGTAATACTTCAACTTTTCCTACTTTAGCTCATGCATAGAGGTTGTCTGGCTGCCATACTACCTATTTTATCTCCTGCAGAGTCACTACCTTCAGAAAAACAGTCTCAGGCTTTCAATGGCTCCTGCAAGGAGGTGGAATATCTGGGAATGGCAGGCCACCCAGAAATGGGGTGGGATTCATCTCTGCACAAGGATCTGGTCCCTGTGGGAACAGAACCTCCGAGGGAAGCCCCCAGTTATCAGAAATGCAAACACATTTCCAGACTCTGAAGCATGCACTTCAGAGGCAGGAAGAACACTGAAAGCAAAGCCATCATGCGGTCAGTGGTAGCAAGGCTGAATGTCTCATAGGCACATGACAAGCAGTCACGCCAAGCATCTGAAACACTAGCGCACAGGCAGTCCCATCCCCATGTGCTTCACTGCCTGAGTACGAGGGAAGACATAAGGGCCAATGTTTCTAAATTTCCCCATAAGGTATTTCCCTGGTCCTCCTCCCAACTGAAGCTCAGGTTTGTTCTGCGCTGTCTCTTCTTTAACAGGCAACGATCTGAGAAGCAGTGATGTGGAGAAGCACAATTGCTTCTGTGCAGTGGTTTCATGGGGTTTGACATGACATTACTGTTTTTCCTTAGCTTAAACTAGAAGAGTAAGCTCTTCTTCTCCCATTGTCTGCTAACACCTACATTCACAAAGGCTCCATTACTAGGTCTAGCTTCCCCTCAATGTGCCATCTGCCCAGGGATTCTGCAAAGGCACGAAGGCCATCTGCAACCTTCCACTCAGTTTCCCGATTTCATCTTTAAAATGGCCCACTTTTAGGTGTCCTGCTTACGGCCACACCATCTGCCAGGGGGAGAGTGTGTGCATCCCTAGTACATAGTCCTAAACACAGAAAGGACAAGTGAACACTGGGAAGAAGAGCTTGCCCAAACTGAATGTTTGCATTGAAATTTTCAAGTCAGTGTGCCAATGGCCCATGACCTTTTGTCCATTCTCTGGCCCTTCTGATGAGGTCCCATCATTTCCAATCTTCCTAAATATCCTGCCCACCAGGATTCTTCTCCCACTGGTCTATTCACTCAAGACAGGAAGCGCATAGGGTGGGAGGAACAGATGTGCTTGGAGTTGAGAGTGAACACAAAACAGCATGTGTTGAGAAGACAGAGAGGGACCTGGAGGCCCAGCTGGCACTTGAGGATGATGGACAGGGTTTGGGTGTGTGGCAGGAGTGGCCACAGATCTCAGATGTCCAGCCTGGAAGTTACATGTAGTTTACAGTAAAACTGGCTACCAAGACAGAAGGTGCGATGACCTCAGATGCTTCCGAGCTCCCTGATTAGAAGGCTCAAATTCCTTGTGGGGGTTAGAAGCCCAGTGGTCAACAGCTGCTTCACAGCACTGTTCTCCACTGGTGGTCTGCATTCTGACTGTAGAAGGGAGAGTAGCTCGGGTTTGACCAAATTACAGAAGCAGTGTGTGGACAGACCTGAGCCCATTTAGTGGAGGGAAGCAGGACATTTGGGAGAAGGCATGCACATGGGTGCAGCACCCTGCAGGGCTGAGGACGAGTTCACTGGTCCCATCTCCAGCATATGTTTTGGAGGTAGTGACAGTTGGTGAGGAGATCCCAGGACAATCAGGTGAGATGGCTGGAGACAGAAGCCCGAGAAGGTACCTGGTAAGGAGGAGAGACTACTGGGGAAAATAGTAGGGATTCAAGGGGGCAGTTGGGGGACATAAAAGCCAGCAGGTGGGAACAGGATGGGCAATGAACAGAAGACATGGCAAGCAGGAAAGCTGTTAGATGTGGTCCAACGAGGGACAGGGGAAGACGTGACTCAAGCAGAGTTCCTTCCAACCAAGAGTGAAAAAGTCTCCACCAGTAACAGTTTACATGTACAGTGTGAGGGGTAAGCAGCAAACAGAACTGGGTTAAGATGGAGATCAGCCAAGGAACAATGGCTCTGAAGGTGAAAACAGAGCAAGAAACTTGGAGTTTTCATGGAAGGAGGGAGTTGAGTGTAGACAGTTAAAGGCTGAATTCCCAAGACAGAAGCTGCACCCTGACATGGGTTTCTCTCTTCAGGCCTATGGGAAGCACCCAGCCTCCCACCCCAGGCCTGTGTTCACAAGAGGAAGACGGACTGGCCCTCAGGGTCTGAGGAGACTGCATGAGGACCTGCTGGGTTTCACAGATGGAGTCCCCACATGAGCAGCCTACTTTAGGCCTCCATCACTTGCCCAGAAGAAGGGGTGCTCCACCTCAAGGTCAGAGTCAGAAGCCAAACAAGAGAAGGATCAGCTGGAGAAGCTCTACTTCGGCTCTTAGAGGGAACCCTGACCTCCTACCTCGATCTTCTGGCAACACATAGAAAAGGGAGTTGTCATGAGAGTCAAAGGAGGATGAGAGGGGAGGGCCCCTGTGCTGTGACTTAGCACCTAGGGAACACATGAGGCTCCCACCTCACACAAGATGGAGACAGTATTTGTCCCTGTTGAGTGAGGAGTCACGGGAACCTTGGGAACATCTAAACCCTGTGCCATCTACACACACAGCTGTCATGGAGACTTGTGGACTCTAAAAGGAGAGGAAGATGAAACACCTGTAACTCAGTGCTGCCTGAGCATCGTGTGGCCTTCACTAGGCTGCTGGGTAAGGAGGCCCTACATGGCACCTTCCACATAGTTGGTTAGGAACACAAGAGACTGCCAGTCACCTCTGTCACCCATGGAAAGGACTCGGTGTCCCAAGCTGTTCATCCCTAAAGGACTCCGGTGCCATCCAACCCCAGGCAAAAAGGTGACACAGATGAGCCAGGGAGCATAAAACTGGGTTGCAGAGGGCCCCTGGAGGGATGACCTGGAGGAATCCTGCCTCTTGTGAATAGAAATGGCTACAGCACTTGAGGGCTGGCTGAGTCATGCTCACATTCAGATGCACCCATCACGAAAGAAAATGATCTGGAACTGCCCCCTGCCAGAGGCTGCCCCAGGCTGCTCTACAGTCCTAACCTGGCAGATGGTCCTTGAGCCACGGCGCCCCTTGCCCTTCAGGATGCATGTGTTGCTTTCCTTTCTTTCTTTCTTTCTTTCTTTCTTTTTCTTTCTTTCCTTTCTTTCTTTCTTCTTTCTTTCTTTCTTTCTTTCTTCTTTCTCCTTCCCATCTCCCTGATCCTGGGCCTATCCAGCACCGCCTCCCAGGCAGATGTGCTTTCACGCCCTATTCCCTCATTCAGAGTGACCACCTTGCCAGGTCCCAACCTACCATGCAGCTCTCTTCACAGAGGATCCAGTCATCAGAAGATTCCTGGCCTGGGACATGAACCTGAGGGCTTTGGACAAGGTGAAGCATTGTCCCCTTGGCTGTGCTGTGGCTGTGCCCCTGCATGGGAACAGCAACGTTCCAAGCCTGCAGTCCTACTTCATCCCCACCCAGGGATGAAGTACCCACCTCCCAACCTCCAGGCCCCTTAGGTCGTCTCAACATCGTCTCCGTTGCAGGCCTTGCTGGTCATGGCAGACTGGAAGGAGGCACAACCTCCTCTGCCTGGATCTCCTGGGATCTGAGCCCAAGACAGGCCACCATCTTCCCTCAACACGACTTTTCCCGCTTGCAGCTCCCTGAAGCTCCCGGTCCCTCCCCCTAGGTCTGGGCACCCCATCTGCACTAACCTGAGGACCCCCTTCTGATGCCACTGACCTCAGTGTCCTGTCTCACAGAGCCAGCAGAGAGGCCATCCTGGGCACCAGCGGCCTCCCTTTTCCCTTCCTCCCTTCTCGTGTCATCAGTGCTCTCCTTTGCAGACAACCTCTGACCTCTTTGCATTCCCTCAATAACCAGCCCACCTGACAGCAGTCTCCTCTCTGCATGGAGTCCCTGTCCATGTGTCCCCACTCTTCCAGGTGTGCCTGCTCTCTGACCAGCCTACCTGACAGGAGTTCCTGGTATGCATGGAAGAGACTTGCTGCTCCCTCCCAGTCCCTGTCCACAGGTCCCTACTCTTCCATGCATGCCTGCTCTCTGACTCTTCTCCTCTCTCCCCCATCAGTACCTCCTGGTTATGGTCATTGCCTATGTTAGCTATGCTGGCCTCTTACCCTGAAAGTACCAGAGGGTCCATTTTTTCCTGGCCCTGTGAGTACTGGGTCCCCCCTGAGTGCCCTTGAGGGTCACTTCCCTTGGTGGGGTGGGGGTACTCTAACTGGTCCTTGAGTTTTTAAACTATGTGGCACTGGTGACTCCGGAAACTGGGTCTCACACTACAGTGGCCCAGTACTTCTATTAGGAAAACTGACCATCATGTCAGTTAAAGAATGGAACCAGGGGGAACACAGTGTCAAAGCACGCAGGCCACAACAACCTACACAAAGACCTCAGCCCACAGCCTAGAAGAGCAGCCATCTCTGACCATTCTGAGGGTCTCCTTCCTTAGCACTGCCACATGTCTTTTCTGTCCGTCACCTGTTTGTTTGCAACACTCATATTCCAAGCATACTCTCCCTACAAGGCACACAAATATAACGTGCCCCCTGTTGGCTGTTCTGATGAGTTATTCCACAAAGTATGGAGCAGGCTCACTCTCTGTGGTGTGATCACCCCTCCAACATGTCAGCCAGCAGCTCAGTTGCTTCATGGCTATTGCGCTGCTAATGATTTCATCTAGAGATGAAATCTCTAGATGAGGAGGCCTGGAGACCTCCTCTTCTTTTTTTTTTTTTATGCTTGTATCATCTTGTTTTTTTTTTTTTTAATTTTATTTAAAGAGGAAAAAACAAAACAAAACAGAATAAAGGGTAGCAACCATACAGCATTCCAAGGAAAAAAGGAAAAGTACAACAATAAAACCTAGGAAATTATTACTTGACTAATTACATACTGACTTCTTGGAAATAGCTGCTCAAATTACAAAGTTAAAGCATGTAAAGTAGACATTCAAACAGTGAGACTGTTAACAGCCCTGCTCCACG
>PVJX010017387.1:0-38433 GCA_004027295.1 Dolichotis patagonum
TTCTTTGTCATGGAAGTATCTTATTTCTCCATCCATTTTGAAGGACAGTTTTGCAGGTTATGTCAGTGTGGGTTGGAAGTGGTTTTCCTTTAGGATCTGAAATACTTCACTCCATGCTCTTCTTGATTTCATTGTTTGTGTTGAGAAGTCTGATGTGATTCTGATAGGTTTTCCTTTATAGGTGATCTGTCTTTTCTCTCTAACAGTTTTTAGTATTCTATCCTTATGTTATTTCTGGGATGGTGATTATTATGTGTCTGTTTGTAGTTTTATTTTGGTTATGGCTGTTTGGATTTCTATATGCTTCACTTATCCACATGTCAGTTTCTCTTCTCATATTTGGGAAGTTTTCAGCTATGACTTCTGTAAATATCCTCTTGATATCATTTGTCCCTTTCTTTTTCATTTATCCCTATTAATCTTATGTTATTTTTCTTTACATCATCTTGCAGGTGTTGAATTGTTATTTCCTGATTCTTTGTTATTTTTAAAAAATCGTGTCTTTCCTGCTCACTTGCTGCAATCTTATCTTCGAGGTCTGAAATTGTATCTTCACTTTCATTCAGGCAGTTTTTACAGCTTTCAATAGAATTTTTGATTTCCTGTATATCTCTTTGAATCTGCTTTATGCATTCTGTTTGTTTCTTATATTGTTCATTTAGGGATTCTATCTGTTTGCTTTGTTCCTCTAATTTTTTAGCTGTGTTTTCACTAGATGCGTTCACTATTTCTTTCACTATTTTTATCAATTCTTCTTTTACCTGGGCAAGTATTTCTGTTTTGAATTTCTCCATAGCTTTCCCTATTTGCATATTTATTTCATTTGATATCATTTCAGACATTTCAGGTGTATGGCTTCTTTTTTCTTCTATGTACACGGCTTCTAAGCTTTCTTGGAGATGACTAGGGCTTTGAGCGTGCCTTTTGGTCTTTCCTTTTGTCATTTTTCTATATTTCCTTGCTTTGAGTGGTGTTCCAAAGCTTTCTCTGCATGTGTGGTGAATTACATCTTTCACCCTCAGTTCCTGGAGGGGCAGTGGCTCCCCCACAGGCTCTTGGCTTCCTCACAGGATCCTAACTCCCCTCTGTGGGCTCCTGGTTCCCTAAGTTGTAAGGCGAATGCTGAGTGTAGTCAACCCAAAGCCTGTGGAATCTCAGGCAGGCCAGGCCACCATGCTTTGTCCCAGGCAGGTCTCCAGGAGGTTCCCTGCGAGTGAAGGGTGGGCCTACAGGTCTCAAAGAGTCAGGCCAAAATGCTGGTTTCTGCAACGTTCCCAGTCCCAAAGAGACCTGGCCAAGATGCCAGTCTCCATGATATTCCCAATCCAAACAGCCCAGACCTGTCTGCGGGTCTGGAACGTTGCCGGTCCCAAAGAATCAGGCCGTGATGCTGGTCTCTGGGAGATTTCCTGGGGCTGAAGGGCGGGGCTATGGGCCCAAACAGAACTGGCCCAGATGCTGGTCTCTGGGCTCTTCTCTGCAGATGAAGGGTGGGCCTACTAGTCCCAAACAGTCGTGCTGAGATGCCGGTCTGCACAGACTTCAATCCAAACAGCCTGCGCCACTCTGCAGGTCCAGGAGGTTTGGGTCCCAAAGAGTCAGGCCTCGATGCTGGTCTCTGGGAGATTTCCTGGGGGTGAAGGGCGGGCCTATGGGCTCAAACAGACCTGGCCCAGATGCCTGTCTCTGGGCAGTTCCCTGCGGATGAAGGGCGGGCCTACCAGTCCCAAAACCAGTTGTTTGGATTTCTGTATGCATCACTTATTTGTATATCAAACTCTTTATCCATGTTGGGAAATTTTCTACCATTTGTGAAGTTCTTTTATTTTAGTGGAATTTGTGTTGTCACTACCTTTCTCGTTGACCCCAACCAAATGTATGTTATTCTTCTTTCCTTCATCTTGTATCTGTTGGATCAATTCTTCATGACTTCTTGCAATTTTTAAGATATCTTTCTTTCCATATTCACTACCTGCAATTCTGTCTTTAAGCTTTGAAATTCTACCCTATCATTCAATCTTTTGCATATACTTTGAATGGAGATTTTAGTTCATTGGATTTTTGTTTGGCTCTTTTTCATGGTTTACATTTGTTTTCTATGTTGGACATTTTCTGTTACTATCATTTTTGTAGGCTTATTTATTCTTTTATGTGCATTCTCTACTTTCTTTGATTTTAAGCATGACCTTTTTTGGATCTCAGATGTTATTTTATCTATAGCCTTATCCAATTGCTTTTCCATTTTTATCATTCTCAATGTTCCTGTGTTTGGCTTCCAATTTCATCTATCTCACTGAGTTTCACACTTGCCCTGGGTGGGTGGAATCTTGGGTTGCTTTATGCTTCTGTGTCCTGTTATTTTGTATTTTCTCTTTTTCATTTTATTTTGTTTTATTTGTGGATGCTTGCCAATTTCTTATGATATATAGCTTTATCACTTGTTTTTAGGCTTCCGTTGTAGATATGTGTCCTTCAGGGATGTCTTCTCGATGTATGTGATTCATTAGAGTTATCCCAAGAACTTACCATCCCAGTTTGCAAAGGACAAAAAAATGCAATTTGGTTTGCTTCAAATCCTTTAGTACTGGGCTGTGGTGATGATAATGACACCATACAATCACAGTGTTGCAGGAGATAAACACTATAACATGTATGAAATCATGGCTAAAATAGTACAGTTAATAAGAATAGTTTCAAGTAGAACATAACTACTGACAAACTATGGTAACAATTAACCTGCTACCTCAATCCACATGAGAAAGTTCTAAGGTCATATAACAAAATCTAATATATGCCATGCACTTATAAGCAGTGACTTTAATCTTAGTGGAGTGAATTTACCCTCTGTCAGAGGCAGTGGAGTTAAGATGGGTAGTAGAAAGTCTACAGTGATGAATGAGGTCAGATATAGTAGAGTGAAGACTGGAGGTAAAAGGGTAATCACCAGGGTTTTGGGAAACTGGAGCACACAGGAAGGAGAAATTGAAATAGAATGCATAGTAATCAGAAAGGATAGACACAATGATTACACAATTGATAGTTGAAAGTCAAGAAATATTTGAGGAAAAATGGAAGATCAATGGAAGGAAATGAAAAACAAAATTAGGAAACCTTAACAGTGAAAATAAGAAGAAAGTAAGAAAAAGCAAATGCAAAAGAAAAAATGAGAAGGAATGAACAAGGAGATGAGGCAAAGAGAAGAAAGAGAAAAATTTCAAACATAAAAATAAACATCAAATAAGAAAATAAGAGGACTCCAAGCCAACAGGAAAAGGATAGCAAATCTAGCAGACAAGGGGAAATAAAAGTAGTAAAACATCTCTGGTATTTATACTTTTGTGATAGTGTCCTGTTAGATCCCAGAAATGTAGTGGGTATGAAGCTGATCATGGTATCTGGATGAGAGGCTGGGACTGGTCTGTTGGTGCAGTTCTCAGAGTCCAACCAATGGCTCCTTGGCTGCTTCAGATGGTTCTATATTGCTGGTCTCATTGATTACTCTGCCTCCTAAGGCATGTGAGCTCAAACTTCCAGGACTTGGCTGTAGTCTTGGGTCTTGGTGTTCTGGTCCATGCACTCACCAATGGAGAGTTTCCTTATGCTCTTCCTGTTGGCCCCACCATCCTGAGAACAATGGCAAAAATACAAAGTTTAGACTCACACTCTTATAGCAGGACCCACTGAACTGAGGCAGTTGGATTGATTATATGTCGTGTATTTCCATAAGAATATTTTATTTGATGGCTTGTGTTTTATTATTTACATATATTGTAATAAACTTTCCACTATTTCAAAAATATTTTGCATGTTTAGTGAAAGAAAATTTGGTTATCCAAGTAGTATATTTTTGAAGAGATTAACTGACATTGCTTTGAATATTTTGCATATACAATTTTTAATCTGAAATAAAAGTTTACTTTACAAAAAATCACTTATATTTTGCTTTCTTTGTTTCACTTTTCATGCATTACACTGTATAACTGTATAGATCAGTCTATATTAGTTAAGAGATTCTTTAGTGTATCTTCAGTTTACTTTACAATGAACATTTTTCGCAATTCTTTTTAAATGTAAAAATAATTTAATACTGACCAGTGAGCTGGTCAATTGACCAGTGAATTGACCAGTGAACTCTTATTTATAAACAGTATACATGTATAGACATATGTAAATCAACAAAAAATTACATATAACCCATTTCTGTATTTTTCCTTTTTTGGTGTAAATACTACTTTTCCTTATCATTCTTGGTTTGTTTAAAAGATTAAACACATTATTTTTAGCAATTATCATTTCATGATTATTCTGAAATACTTCTAAAGGTCATACTTTTAAAGTCTTTGCTTTTCCCTTGGAAAAACTCTCTTCATTTTATTTTAAATTAGAGTCATGGAAACTTCAACAAAAATCTGGGCAAGTGTTAACATGTGTGAACTATTTTCTCTGATGCTTTTGCATATTAATATTTATATTAAATTTTCTACCATGAAAATGTTTTATAGCTA
Organism: Dolichotis patagonum; assembly: GCA_004027295.1. NCBI lineage: Eukaryota > Metazoa > Chordata > Mammalia > Rodentia > Caviidae > Dolichotis > Dolichotis patagonum. The sequence continues at coordinate 4,506 of PVJX010017387.1, forward strand.
TTGTTGAAACATCTGAGATATACATAATAATCACATTCATCATATGGAATATGTACCTGTACATTTCTATGCCAATTCCTCTTTTCTCCCAATCCTCTCCCTTCCTATCAATTCCTCTTTCCCTCCTTATTTACAAAGCTATTTCAATTTTATCTTTACTTTCTCATTTGGTTCTTTTCCCTTTCTTCTATTTCCATTCCCCCTTGCTAGTTCCCCTTCCCATTTGAATATTTTTTCCTATTTCACATCAGTATAAATCTGTTAATGGCTGCTATGCAATATCTATTTTCACAAAAATGGTTAATTTTAAAATTTTGTATTGGAAATTTTGACACTTCCCATGTATTTATATTTTGGTTGACTCACACTCTTTTTGGTAGGGGTCTTCCTTTATTGAATATTTTTTCATGGATTTGTATTATGAACAATTTTCTCCACTATGAAATACTAATGTGTACTTGTTCAGTCAATTCTTTCTTTTACTTGCTATTTGATTGCATATTTATTTTATCACTCTGAAAGTCCAGAATGATACTAAAAATTTTTGATGATACACAAAATATTATTTGATTCTCAGCTTCTTAGGAATATTTATCCAATAAATGTACTCATGTGGAAAAAGAAAAATATGTCTGAAGGCTGAGAGCTAAGGCATTTAGTACTAGTTCAATAGAGATTCAAGTCAGTCATAAGTTTAGTTCAAAGTTCTACATGATGAAGACTCCCCAAACAGCCAAATCCACTGCCATCACAAGAAAAAAACCTCTGGATGTGCAGCTCAGGGAAGCTTTACGGGGTTGGCAGTATTCCAAGTAAAAACACACACTAGTGATGAGGTGAGTTAGCATTCTTAATGCCTCCACTAAAGAACACAAGTGAGAGCCTGTGCTTTGAGTTCTCTTGCAGTTGGTCATATAGATCTACTCAATCTCACTTTTCTGAAGCTCAAAAATGAATATAATATTATATGCCTGAATATAATACAAAAGAAGCTTCATTCCACAATATATCACTCCCCATTGGAAAGCTTGTACTACTGTTCTTAGCACAAGTTATGTAGGATTGGGCTGCAGTAGTTTCCTGTGCAATTCCTGCCTAGAAAGAGGGTGAGCTTGTATGCTTGCCCTCCACCCACTCTCATTGTGACTCAATAACATTCTTTTTATGTGAGACCTAAGTTTTACATAGAAGGATTTCTGTACTGTTTCACCTTATGTTTCTTCTTTAGTTATCAAACACTAATTGTATAGATTTCTGTGATATAGTGCTATAGGTGAATATTTCTTTGCATAAGCTAGTGACCAAATCAAGAAGAATATAGTATCAAATACTAAATGTCCTGCTGCACATGCATGAATGTGGAAAGATACTGCTTTAGTTACATTCAAATAATAATATTAAATATCTCTCATGTTTCCTGATATCAACTTTCCATTGGAATAAGCATATTATTTCTTCTTTTACAAATACAAGAATATTTGAAAAAAAATTATTTGTAATGACTCATTTAGGTTAATTCTTTGTTCAATTTGTTTTCAATAATTACAACAAGCCCATAAATTTTATAGAAAATACACTTAAATTGTATTGCATATATTCACTTTCAATATTTGTATATATTCACTTTCAATATTTACAGCAAGCCCATAAATTTTATAGAAAATGCACTTAAATTGTATTGCATATATTCACTTTCTATTAAGAAACCAATAAAAGAGTACAATGTCTTTCTTATTACTAGAATGAAAGCAGAGGCCGTAATGCTGAAGTAGATCATTAGCCTTTTTTGAATTTTTTTTGAGACAGATACTTCTGAGTGTTAAACTGTCCCAGCTGGACTTGCATTTGCATTCTCCATTCTTCCAGCCCCCACTCTGATCTAAGATTACATGCATGCAAAACTGTACCTAATTTGGTATTTGGATATTTTAGAAGTAAATGTCTGAGTGACTCTGTAAATTCTCTCAGACTCAGTTTGTATTAAGACATTCTGTTTCAAATATGTTGAGTGCAGTAGCAATGTATCTATAATTTCACCTTCATTTGTTTTAAATATCACTCACTAAGGGAATTTATTTTTATCTTATAATTTTTTTATTTTAAAGAATAATTCAGGGGAAACCGAGCAACCAGCAAGCCACCCTGTTAAATGGCTGTGGTCTGGCAAGCCGCAGAACCCCATGGTGAGGCAGCATCGTCTCCTGAGATCCATGCCATGTTGGAACTTAGGGTGCTGGGAAGCTGAGCCATCAGCCAGCCACCCTGGTAAGTGGCTGTGGTCTGGCAAGCCATGGCCACCCCAGGGCGAGAAGCAGCAACATCTGCTGATGTCCACTCCATGTTGGAACGTAGGGCACTGGGAAACCAAGCAAACAGCCAGCTACCCTAGTAAGTGGCTATGGTCTGGCAAGCCCTGGCTACCCTTGGGTGAGAAGCAGCAGCATCTCCTGCGAACCACACCATATTGGAAATTAGGGCACTGGGAAACTGAGCAACCACCCTGACACCCTGTTAGTTGACTGTGAGTCTACTGGCATGCAGGCTGAGAATCAAACATCCCATCCCCCCCCATTAGCAAGTGGGAGCCAGAGATCTGAGCATCTCTTAGGAGGTTGACCATATGTAATATAGTAAATAAGGGGGGGTTTGCTTCTACCATCTCTTTGAAGGCAAATATTTTTATTACCATTTTGCTTTGTCCTGATTAATGGTATTGCTCTATTCAATATTCCATTTTGATAAGTTCTATGATAGTCTCTATTTCCTTTGATTTTGCTATTGCTGATTAAAAGAACAACTATTGTGAAAATAATGAGATATACTATGGTACCTATTACTGTTATCCCAGGAACCTGCTGTGAATTTCTGTACCAATTTCACTACACTGTCTTAATTGGCTTTATTCCATCCTATTCTGTTGTATTTTACTACCTTCAAATTAATTAAACATTTTTTAAAAATAAAAAAAACATTTAACTTGAAAGGAAATTTACTGAAAATCAAAAGAAAGAAAACAATTTTTCCATACAATAGGAGGTCAGAAAAAAAGCAAGAGTAACTTGCCCATCAACCACAGAACGGATAAGAAAGATATGATATTTTTGTATCGTGGAAAGCTACCCAACTATAAAGTAGAATAATCTTGAGGCTTTTGTAGGTAAATGGATGCCACTGATGATCATGTTCATGGGTGAAAGAGTTTGAACTCATATGGGTGAACCCTAGCATAAAAAACAGAAGGAGTTAGAGGGATCAAAAAGCACAATGTATATTAGAAAAGTGATAGGGGATGAAACACCTGGGAGGAGAAGGTAGTGACACTGTTAATTTCTTACTGTCTTGGCTTAAACTCTTGTACCGTTTTCACAATTTTGTTAGGCTTGGGTTAGTTCTGTCATGTTTTGTTAGATTTATTGTGTCTAATGGTATGGGCAGCTATTTTGAACATAATGGTATGCATTATGGTATTCATGGTTGGTTTCCTATTATCTTGTTTTGAAGTCCTATAATGTTTTCATTTGTTTGTTTAATCGGTTTTATTCTGTTGTGTTTTGTTTGGTTTTATTATATATGATGGTATGGACAACTGTTTTGAAGAAAATGAGACATTATAGAAACCATTGTTCATTTCCTATTATCTGGTGTTGAAGTCCTGTAATGATTTCATTCTTTTGATTGATTTTATATTATTTTGTTATGTTTGATATTGTTGTATGTGAAGATACAGAAAACTATTTCAAAGAAAACAAGAGATATTATGGTAGCCACTGTTGATTTCCTGTTGTCTTGTTTTGAAGTCCTGTGTTGCTTGCATTGTTCTATTCTGATTTGCTTTGTTCTGTTGTGTTTTGTTTTATGCTCTTTAAAATAAAAAAAAGATTTAAAAAAGAATAAATCAAAATAGAATAAAACAAATCATAACAGAATAATGCAAATGATACAGGACTTCAAAACAAGTCAACAAGAAATCAGCAATTACTACCATAATGTCACTTGTTTTCTTCAAAATAGCAGCCTGTACTATCACACACAATAAAATCAAAGCAAAACAGAACAAAACCAATCAAAAGAATGGCAGCATTAAAGGACTTCAAAAATATAGGAAATTAACAATGATCATCATGCCTCTTGTTTTCTTTAGAATATCTGTCCAAAACATCATATAAAATAAAAATAAAGAAAATGGAATAGAATAAAACCAATCAAAGCAAAATATTGAAAGCCTTATAGGACTTCAAAACAAGATGATAGGAAATTGACAACAGTTAGCATAATGTCTCTTTTTTCTTCTAAATAACTGTCCATATCATCACACATAATAAAATCAAACAAAACAAAACAATGAAACCAATGAAAAGAATGAAAGCATCATAGGACTTTGAAACGAGATAATAGGCAATCAACAATGGTTATAATACATCCTGTTATCATCAAAATAGCTGCCTATACCATCAGACACAGTAAAATCTAACAAAACAAGACAGAATAAAACCTAACTTAACAAAATTATGAAAACAATACAAGAATTCAAAACAAGATAATGGGAAGTTAAGGGTGGTTACTAATTTCTCTTTTTAGGTGTTTCCTCCCCTATCAGTTTCATAATATTTATTGTGCTTTTTGGATACAACTAACTCCTTCAGTATTTTATGCTAGGGAGATAATTCTGTGTTCCTCTGTATGAGTCTGAACCATTTCACCCAAACATAATCTCCAGGTGCATCTTGAGGTATCAAGATCATCCTACTTTATAGCTGAGTAGCTTTCCATTGTATGGAAATATCGTATCTTTATTAATCATTCTATGATTGATGGGCAAGTTACTCTTGCTTTTTTCTGGTCTCTTGTCATGTGAAATAATTGTTTTCTCACTTTTGATTTTTAGCCTATGAATTTTCTTTTGACTTGATGTATTTCTTGTACATAGTATATTGGTGGACCTTGTTTCTTCATCCATTCTGCTCAATTGAGACCATTTAGATTAATGGTTGCAACTGGCATGCATTTTTCATCTCTGTATACTATTCTCCTACTGTTGGCCCTACACTTTTTCCCTTCCTTCAATTGCCTGTCCTGTTTGGTAATCCCCTTCTGGGACCATGGTCATCTTTATCTCTATCTAGCATATCCTTCAACATTCTTGTGGTGTTGGTTTGGTGGTCATGAATTCCCTCAGTTGTTCATTGTCATGGAAGTATATTATTTTTCTATCAATTTTGAAAGATAGTTTTTCAGGGTATGTCAATCTGGGTTGGAAGTTGTTTTCTTTCAGTGTGTGAAACACTTTACTTCAAACTCTTCTTGACTTGATGGTTTGTGTTGACAAGTCTCCCATGACTCTGATGTGTTTTCCTTTATAGGTGATGTGTTTTCCTTTATAGGTGATCTGTTTTTTTCACCTTCCTACATTGTAAATTGAAAGTTTCCATCATTTTCCTATGCTCCTTGTTTGTATGTTTTCTTTAGATATGCTCAGCATTTTTTTCATTATGTTTGTGATTTCTTCTTTTACCTGAGACACCATTTCAGATATGATTACTTTTCAAGTCTCATGAAGTTGTTTCTTTACTTCAGTTGCTATCCTCTCAAAGATTTAAGATGAGTGATGTAGTCAGAGGTTATACAATTAGAATCAGGACATGGAATTTATAACCAGTGTTAACATAAGAAGATGCAGGAAATCTATTCAAAACACCAAAGACATAGAATATTTAGCCAAGGGCCCAAATCCCACAGCATTGTCCCACATGAGTCCAGATGAAGACCCAGAGCTCATGACTATGCCACCCATGAGTCCAACTGGAGGTCTAGAGTCCACAAGAAGAACTCATGCCAGTCTCTTTTACGGATCCATGGTGGAAAGGCCCAAAGGTCAGTGGTGGAAACTAGGAAGTCTATGCCAGCAGGCTGAAGGAGCTGTGCTGATAGGTTCAGGGTTCTACGCTGAAGCTGAAAAGTCACACTCACAACAAACACCAGGGATGTCCTGAAAAGCACCACAGCCATCCTCAGTGACACGGAGGCCCTGAGCTCCTCCAACAACAAGCATAGTCAAGTACATGCCAGGAAGCCAGCATGACGAGTCCATCCTGGAGACCAAGCAGCACACATCTTTCCCTCTGGAGCCAGGAAGCAATGCTCAGTGTGAGGACCAGAGCTTCTCCAGGAGAACCTAACGGCTCAAACAGCAACACGTAGGAGAACCCACAACACCTCAAAGTCTCAATGCCATAACGCCTTAACGTTCCCAACACTCTCTCTCCGCGTCTCCATTTATGCTGGAAACTTTCCTCAGGTGAAACGTCTATGCTCAGCAGCATGGAGATGTAATCCAGCTGGCGTTAAGTTGACCACCAGTTCTCATTCCATAACAAGTGACTTCCATTCTCTTCCGTGAAAATATCTCCCAGACTTGTTCTGTGTGGGCCAGAGGTCTGAGATCCTTTTGCTCCTTTGTCTTGATGTTCTCCTGGGTTCCTCCCAATAAGCTAGTTGTGGGACCCGAGGTAATTCACATGTTGACTACACCTCTGTGGTTTATGGTAATGGGCCAGGTGCCTGGGTTTCTCTAAACTCAAGTTCCCAAGGAGGTAGCAGGGCAGGGGGTGTGCTACTCCACACCTGGGCAGCTACAGTGAGGTCCCCCTCCATGGCAGAATTATGTGCTGGCAAAAATGCTTTTACTCTCAGTTTGCATGTCTACACAAGGTCTCCCCTGATGGCAGCTAGCATATAATTGCATGTATGGTTAAGTGTATAAGATGAATGACCATATTACTGTGTTTGTTAGATTGTGGAGCAGAACTGTTAACAGTCTCATTGTATGAATGTGTACTTTGTATGTTTTAATTCTGCAAATGGAACAACTATTTCTTAGATGACAGTATGTAAGTCATCAAGTAATGGTTTCTTAGTGTTTTTTTTGTTCTTTTCTTTTTTCCTTGGAATTCTGTATTGTTGCTACCCTTTTTTCTGTTTTGTTTTGTTTTCTCTAAATAAAATTTTAAAAAATAGTAAACAAAAAAAGAATTCAGTTTTGAGTCATTTAAATACAGTTTATGAGCAAGAAATACAAGGCAGATGGCAGGTTATTAAATGATTGTTTACGTGAATTAAGTCACGTATTATCAGGGACGTTAACTCTAAATAAATTTACTTAAAAGGATTTGCTTATCATAACATTCTGGGGACAAGGTGAGGAGTTTTGAGCACAGCAAGTAGTTAAAAGTTTCCTTGATTGGGTTATGTAATCTGAACCAAAGTCCTTGAAGCAAGTTGGAAGTCATATATATTTTTTTAACTAAGAGAAACACAAGCTGAGAATAGTCAAATTGGCCTACTGCAGCATCAGAAGAAAAGCACTGGATCCACACAGTCAAGGCTGACTGAATTTAGCAGGGTTGCTTAGGAGACAGGCAGCAGGAGCATAGATAGATGCTACTATTCAATTTAAAACTCCCTACAACATATCTATAAATTTGTAATTTTATAACTGTGACTTTAGTATTTGTAAAACTTTCTTTACACATAATTGTGCCCTTATACAAAGAACTCATGTCAATGGGTGAGTAAATGATTGACAAGTAATGAATTTTAAAGACAATTTTGATGTATCAGTAGATATGGAGCAGTGTGGGAAGTGTCCTGATGACCAGTATGCCACAAAAGAGCAAAACCATTGCCTGCAAAAGTCAGTGACTTTCTTAGCTCAGGAGGACAGAGTGGGAATGATTTTGGCTTTCACTGGTCTGAGTCTTACTGCTCTCACAGCTGCTGTTCTTGGGCTTTTTGTGAAGCATTGAGACACTCTTGTTGTCAAGGGCAACAAGGCTCTGGGATATACCTTGCTCATCTCCCTCACCTTCTGTTTCCTCTCTGCCTTGCTATTCTTTGGCTGTCCCAACATGGCCACCTGCATTCTTCAGCAGACCACATTTGCAGTTGCATTCACTGTAGCTGTTTCCACTGTCTTGGTCAAAACAATTACTGTTGTGCTAGCCTTCAAGGTCACTGCTCCAGGCAGAAGGATGAGGCAGCTGTTGGTATCAGGGGTACCAAACTACAAAATCTCCATCTGCTCCCTGATCCAACTCACATTCTGTGGCATCTGGATGAGGACAAACCCACCCTACACTGACACAGATGCACACTCTGAACATGGCCACATCATCATCATGTGTAAATAAGGACTCCCTCACTGCTTTCTATTGTGTACTGGGATACCTGGGTTCCCTGGCCACGCTCAGCTTCACTGTGGTTTTCCTGACCATGTAGTTGCCTGACACATTCAATGAAGCCAAGTTCCTGAAGTTAAGCATGCATGCTGGTGTTCTGCAGTGTGTGGGTCACTTTCCTTCCTGTGTACCATAGCAGCAAATGGAAGGTGATGGTGGCCATGGAGGTCTTCTCCATCTTAGTTTCTTGTGCAGGGCTGCTAAGCTGCATCTTTGTCCCCAAGGGCTATATTATTTTGTTAAGGCCAGAAAGAACCTGTCTGCATGGATTCAGATGTAAAGAAAGAATCCTTTTTAGATAAAACATGTTTTTCCTTGAATACACAGTGTCTCTAAAGTAAATCTCTACCATTTTTATTCAATTACATGTAATACAGCATGAGTTTTACTTCAAATATCAATGGACTCATTTCTTTCTCTAATAGTCTAGAAGCCCATAACTCCTGTGACAATTATCTTGTCACTTTCATTATTAGTCTGAAAATTTTTTTGTTCCTCAAAAAATCTGTAATAAACCTTGTATCTGTGCTTAAGTTGATTTGGTTACACAGTTTAATTTGAGGCAATACTTAGCCTTTCAAATTACTTTTCCTTATTGCTAATGTGATAACTTATCTGTAGATCACTATAATTCAGAAATTCCTGATGATTTTCATTACATTTTTCCTCAACAGTTACTGCTTATTAAATAGGCTGATTAAACTTGAGTTTTATAAATGCTTTCTTATCTCCTTGCTTAGACTTGCCTGTCAATACTCCTGAAGCTATTTTTACAGAAATTCAATTCCCTTCCTTGTTGTACTTAGAGTTTTAGGATTCATTAATCAATACTCTTGAATTTAAAATGGTAATGAATTGAATTAATGTGTTAAAAGATGGGCTAATGAATGTTCTATAGGGGGTTTTAAATTCTTTGGTTAATTAAATAATTTTATTGACTTTTAATATGCTTTTGTAACATGAAATTTGTGCCCATATTTCTGTATTTGCTTTGTATTTATTACATATATACATCAATATTATATGCAACATTTTTCTTTTCATAGTTATTCATTTGTATTTTTAGGGTTTATTGCTAATATAAAAATAATTTTATCATATTTAGTATACTAAATATTTTATAGGAAAAAGTTATTGTTGATTCAGATGACCAAATTTTTTGGTTTTGTACTTGCTTCTTGAATCCCTTGAATTTTTAATCCATGAGATCTGCATATCATACATTTGTTTATTCAATTTTTGGAGTAAATTTATTTTCACTTTGTTAATATGGTGCTATATATCAAATATGAATGGAGATGTGTTTCTGTTATTTACGCTTGTATTGAAAAATTCAAGGGCTGATGACATTTGTGTGTTTATTATTTTTGAAGCAAGGCTTTCAAATATATAAAAGTGAGTTTGTACCTTTCTAAATTGTTCTAACTTTTTAGTTAATATATGGTCAAAGTAAGTTTGGTTTGAATTAAATTTATAATTTTTCAGCATTTACAGTTTAGAATTTTTATTTATAATATGTAATACTTATTATGAGAACAAATAGTGTTTCATACTGTGCTGCTCTTTTATAAGGCTATTTTTTTATTTAAAGAGGAAAAAAACAAAATAAAACAGAATAAAGGGTAGCGACAATACAGTATTTCAAGGAAAAAAGGAGGAGTACAACAGCAATAAAACCTGAACAACTATTTCCATATTACTGTTTTTGTTAGATCATGGAGCAGAACTGTTAACAGTCTCATTGCTTGTATGTGTACATTGTATGTTTTAACTTTGTAACCTGAACAACTATTTCCAAGATGAGAGTAATATTAAGTAATGATTTGTTAGTATTTTTGTTCTTTTTTTCCTTGGAATTTTGTATTTTTGCTACCCTTTTTTATATTTTGTTTGTTTTGTTTTGTTTTCTTTTTAAATAAAAATTTTAAAAAATTTTTAATAAATTCAATACAAAGGACAATCACTGCCCTCTTTGGTCTAAACCTACAGAAGTACAGTTTTCCTTGTTTCCTTCTAAGCCTTGCAGAGCCTTCACCACAAATAGTGGTCTGACTTATTTGTGGAAAACAAATTTTTGGTTACCCAGAAATGTAGTTTCCACTATCTTATTCATCTCTGTCTTCTCTTTGTCATAAGTTAAATACATGGTTGGATCAAATTAAATATTTAGTTGTGTTTTTCTCATCATATTAGGTCTAAGGAGCAAATGGCAAAGGGAATGCGTATCTCTGTTCATTACAATTTTCATATATCTTGAAATCAATCAGTATGAATTTTAGAAACCTGGCTGTGTTGCATCAATCTTTGACACACTAATCATCAGAGTCCAGGATAATCTTACCAAAATCTCAGATCCTTCAATGAATCTTGGCAACATGAGGTGATTCAGGTCAAAGAGACTTCTCCATCTGTTGGCAATAGATGTCATTTTAAGAAATAATCTTCTTACTTGGAAATTCATTGTGCAGAACTTAGCTCCATCGACCTTCATCTGCCTGAGTCAGAGCAGGCAAAGCTGACAAAGGAGGAAGATCTCAAACCCACACTTGTCTATACTTTCAGATGCTTCAGTTCCAAATTCCCAAATTATTCTCTGAGATAGGCTCCTCCAAATCCTACTCCCCATACATTCAGACTGTTCTGAAAAAACAGAAGGTCCCTCTCCTCTGCCAAGTTGCCAATGTAGACTTTGGCTCTTGTTACTTGTAAAGCACATGTTCATCAATGTGTGGACCTGAAAGCCTCCATTCATAGATTGCTGCCATGCAAGAGGGGCACATGCTGGGGACCAGAACTGACAACTAAGTCCCCATCTCAAATTCAAAGAAAATTAGGCCTGGAAATGTAGATCTACTATAGAGTGCCCTTGAGTATTATGTTGAGTACCTAGAAACAGAATATATTTTATCACCATTTTCCACATAAAGAAATGTATACATTTATGCATTATTATTTTTCAACCATTCCTCTTTACACTAAGTCCTAGGATAAACTGACATATGTGGTATTTAGAATTTGTTCTTCAAATGAAAGAAGGAACTTTCAATTTTTGCTCTACTTACTGGTTGGAAACAAAAGCAGTTTTCCCCACACTCATTCAAGAAACTTAGAGCCGTGTACACTCTCCACACTTGAGTGTTTTTCTGAGAACAACTTGTTTTAGTCATTTTAATTTTCAGGTAAAACATGCAGAAAATTTTGACTGCTCATATTCTGGGTGATTCTCACAACTCAGCACATGACTCATTTTGGTCAGCACAAGGAAACTGCCATCTCTCAGTTCTATGCTCTCATTTTTACTCTCATGCTCACTTCAGTTACCCATTATGTATGTGAGGTGTGACAGAAATGCACAGGGAATATTTACATTAGGACAAGTTTTCAGCATAAAAGACATATTGCCATTGATGTACGTAAAAATACTTGTCTTTCTTTCTTCTTCTTTTTTCTTTCTTTCTTTCTTTCTTTCTTTCTTTCTTTCTTTCTTTCATTCTTTCTTTCTTTCTTTCTTTCTTTCTTTCTTTCTTTCTTTCTTTCTGTACCAGGGATTGAACTCATGACATCACGCTTGCCATGCAAGTGCTCATGTCACTGAGATAATTTCCTGGCACCGCTTTCAAACAAGAATGCCATCCTTCTTGCCACTTCTTGAGCAGCAATGAAAATTGACAGGTTTTTCCCTATGTGTGGGTTAACGTGACACTGAACAGCACCTCCCTGCATTCTTCTGGTGAACCCAAAAGTCAAGCCTCCCACATTTCACATGCACCAGTGCTCTTCCAATCACTTGTCAATCTGTCATTATTCTTGTCACTTTAATTCTGCCTGTCAATTCCAAACAAAGCCCACAAATTCTTTCTTGAACTTTCCATAGGGGCTTTGATCTCTTTGGCAGCCCTCCTATGCCTGCAGTAAGGGCTTCTTTTCTTTATGGGTTTTTTTTCTCTCATATATGGGAAGAGCAAACAGAAATCCTCTGTCCCAAGTGTCTTCACAAGTTGTGATTAAAAAAATACAGAGAATGTTACTACTTAGTGCCCTCTGAAGGAAACACAGGCTCCAAAAAATTCAATGGTGTATTGCATTGGTTACTTTTCTCTTCTTTCTAAGACAAAATATTCAGCACCCAAAATTGAGGAAGGAAAGGTTTATTTAGCTCATAATTTGTGGATGTTTCAGTCTAGAATCATCTTGCTCCAAGAAATGTTTGCATGGCAGAGATACAACAACTGAAGGCAGCAGAAGACAGCAAAATCAGAAACAGCAAAGATGGAGAACAAGCCCCTTCTAATCCTTTAGTTTGTAAGTAACCTGTAGCACTTACACCACAACTGTTTGCACAAGCTGAGAATGTTTACAAAGTAAGGACCCTGGCTCCCTGCTGCATTGCTTAGTTAAATTTCTAAACATCTTAACTGTACACAATGTATCAACAATTACAAGTACTACTCCATCACAAAGTATAACCTTGAGACTTTTATCAGTAAATGAATGCAACTCACCATACTTACAAATGAAATAAATCAGACTCATATGTGTAAACATCATGTTGTATCCCTACTGTGTGAATCTGAAAGAAAAAGTAAAATCCAATGTGTACAATAAATATTATAGACAGAGAAGTAACTGTTCAAAAAGAAAGACAAACTGGGATGGGAGAAATTAGAAAGTAAGGAAAGGAAAAGGAAAAAAGTATATATGCAAGAAAATTAAGACTGCTATACTACCAGTTTCTCTTAGCTCATTAAAAAATAGTATGGTAAATCAATAAATGTAATCCACCATATCAATAGAACCAAAAGTAAGAACCACATGATCATCTCTACAGATGCAGAAAAAGCTTTTGATAAGGTCCCAAACTGATTCATGATAAGAACCTTACAGAGAATTGGAATAGATGGCATTTATCTCAATACAATAAAGGCCATCGATGACAAACCAACAGCCAGCATTATATTAAATGGCCAAAAACTGAAAGCCTTTACCTTAAAATCAGGCACAAGACAAGGATGTCCCCCATCACCACTCCTATTCAACATAGTACTGGAAATACTAGCCAGAGCAATTAGACAAGAGAGAGAAATAAAAGGATATAGATAGGAAAAGGAGAAGTTAAATTATCATTATTTGCAGATGACATGATACTTTACATAGAAGACCCCCAAAACTCTATTGAAAGACTCCTAGATATAATAAATAAATTCAGCAATGTAGCTGAATACAACGTCAATACTCAAAAATCAGTAGCACTCCTATAGACTAACAAAAAAATATTGAGAGACAAATAAGACAAGTGACACCCTTCACACTAGCATCCAAAAAAATGAAATATGTAGGAATATATCTCATGAAAGAAGTAACAGAGATATACAGGGAAATTTATAATACCCTGAGAAAGGAAATTGAAGAGGACCTCAGAAAATGGAAAGACATTCCTTGTTCATGGATAGAAAGAACAAACATTGTGAAAATGGCATTCTCCCAAAATTACTATACAGATTCAATGCAATCCCAATCGAAATATGGTTAACATACCTCATAGATCTAGAGAAATCACTCCTAAAATTCATCTGGAACCAGAAAAGACCTAGAATAGCAAAGGCAATTCTAAGCAACAAAGGCAAGGCAGGAGGCATCACAATCCCTGAGTTGAAGTTATACTACAAAGCTACTGTAATAAAATCAACATGGTGCTGGAATAAAAACAGACCTGAAGATCAATAGAATAGATTGGAAGATACAACCACAACCACAAACTCACTCAACCACCTTACATTTGATAAAGGGGCCAAATATGCTCGCTGGAAGAATGACAGTCTCTTTAACAAATGGTGCTGGAAAAATTGGCTGTCCATATGCAGCAGACTAAAACTAGACCCATGCCTATCACCATGTACTAAACTGAAATCTAAATGGATCCAAGATCCAAATATTAAAACAGAAACACTAAATCTGTTGGAAGATAAAGTATGTAAAACTCTTGAAGATATAGGGGTAGGTAGAGAATTCATGAACAAGAATCAAACTGCAGGTGAAAGACTTCCCAGAATCAATAACTGGGACCACAGCTTATTAAAGAGTTTCTGCATGTCAAAAGAGATTTCCAGCATAGTGAAAAGAAAACCCACAAATTGGGAATAAAAAATCTTAATGGACTGTCAGCCAGATAAAAGACTTCTGTCTAGAACTTATAGAGAATTAAAAAAAATTAGGCCCTTGAAATTCAAAGACCCAATCCAAAAATGGGCATCTGAAATGAATACACAGTTCTCAGATGAAGAAATATGAATGGCAAATAAATACATGAAGAAATGTTCATCATCATTAGTCATTAGAAAAATGCAAATTAAAACTACACTGAGATCCCTTCTTACCCCAGAAAGAATGGTCAGGATAAAAAAAAAACTACCAACAATAAATGCTGGAGAGACTGTGGGGAAAAAGGAACTCTTCTGCAATGTTAGTGGCAGTGCAGACTGGTGCAACCACTATTTGGGTCAATCTAGAGATTCCTCAAAACTTGGGTTTGGAAGTCCCATTTGACCCAGCTATTCCACCTCTAGGCATATTCCCAGAAGAACTGAAAACATCCTACCACAGTGATATATGTGCACCCATGTTTATAGCAGCAAAATTTGTAGTAGCCACATCTTGGAAACAACCTAAGTGCCCATCAGCTGAGGAATGGATAAAAACGTTGTGGTATTTTTATACAATGGAGTACTACTCAGCTATAAAAAACGATCACATTGAGATATTTGTAAATAAATGGACACAACTTGAGACCATAATCATAAGCGAAATAAACCAAACTCACATGTGTAAATACCTTATAGTCTCCCTAGTATGAGAGTTGGTAAGAGTATATAATATTTTATGGTAATCATGATTCCCCATTTCATTGCTTTGAAGCTTTTTAAAGTTTTCGTTCGTCAGTTGGAATGGTTTTATCCTGTTTTGTTTGACTTTATTGTGTGTGATGGTATGAACAGCTGTTTTGAAGAAAACAAACATTATGGCAGCCATTGCTAGTTTAATTTCATCTTGCTTAAAAATCCTACCATGCTTCTATTCTTCTATTACCATCAGTTCTATCATGTTGTGTCTTACTGGGATTTTAATATATGTGATAGTATAAACAAATTTTTTATTGAAAATGAGATATAGTAACCATTGATCATTCTCTGTTATTTGATTCAGAATGCCCTGTAATTATTTCATTCTTTTGAATGGTTTTATAGTATTTTGTTGTTTGATATTATTGTATTTGAAACTATGATCAAGTATAGCAGAGAAAGATATTTTGAAAGTTACTGTTAATGTCCAGTTGTCTTATTGTGAAGTGCTGTGTTGCTTATGTTGTTCTGTTCTAATCTGCTTTGTTCTGCCCTCTTTTGTTTTATTCTCTTTAAAATGAAAAAAAAAACCCCAAAGGTATCTGCTAATATTGTTTGGGTCACTTTATATGCCCATATGTTGTACTGTAACTACTTTGAAGATAACAATATGCAATGTATTTATTGTTACTCTTCTATTTTAACTAGTTTTGAAATTTTATTTTTTCTATTTAAAGTACCATATATTTTGATGCAGACAGTGTAACAGATTTGGAGTCTTACCAGGAAAAATTCAGTGACATGCAGTTTCTAGGTTACAAACTGACAATGGCAGGCTGTAATCTGGGGGAACAATCTCATATTTGAGTTACTGCTGAATTGCTTAGTTAAATCTCTATATTTAACTCTCTGGGACTCTAAGTTTTAGAATATACAATAAGGAGATTTCTGATCTTAAAAATTTTATACATAGAGTTAAGATATCCAAAAACCTAGAAGACATTTACTTTCATATGCACCCAATGAAGTAAATTGTTCATTAGCACATTTCAACTGTACTTTGATGAACTTTTACCCTAGTGTCTCTCTGACACAGTCATCTGTAAATCATATTGACACAATGAGGCCTTCTGGGAATCATTGTATATACAGCACGGGTTATGCAGTGGCCCATATCTTCCATAGATGCTTCTACCATAGGGTGAAATACAGTCCGTGAAAAATGGGAAAATGATGCTGTGTTCCCCTGGACAGGTACTTTTTTTTACACTTTTACAACGTAAGATTCTTTGGGGTTTCCACCAGGCATCCACAGAAGTCATTTCACAGCCTTTCTCAAAAAACACAAGTGACGGTTTCATTGTAGAGAAGGCACAGTTTGGCCTGGGTAGTAAAGACTCACCAAAAGAAATGTCCCAAATGGAAGAAATTAAATTTGAGAGGAGGTAAATGCTATGTGTTTCAAAGGACATAAATCCTTTCCCATCTACTGCTTTCAATAGAGACATAGATAATCTTTTCTAATGGAATTCTAAAAGGAAAAAAAAGTTATAAATCTATGAATTTAAGTGATGTTTAGCAGTAACATATATATGTTATAAAATGATATTTAGTTCCACAAGCATGTTTGCTACTAATAGTTTCATTATGTAGATATCTATTTCACGAACAAAAAGAGAAAACAAGTTTAGAAAGCTTTGGCTCTAAGGAGTATTTCTGACTCCAATATACACTTTATTTTGGATGAGTTGCATTAGAGAATTTTCTCTTCCAAATAACTAATTTTTAGAAACCAGCTGACTATGTGATCATGCATGTGTTGGTGTCAGTGTTGCATCATAAAACGTAGATTGAACTCTATCAGAGATTCCTTAATTTCAGTTTTATTGCTTTAACTCTGGGTTCCACTCATCATAGGTGGACATAACACTGAACTATACTATTCTCACTATTGCTCTTCTGGGCCTATTTGTGACCCAGCAACATACTCCTATTGTCAAGGTAAAAATCAGGTTTCAGTGACAGTCCACTCATCTCACTTTCTTGTTTCTCTGCTCCTTACTCTTCATTGGCCATCCCAATAGAGGAACATTTTTCCTGCAACAAATGGCATGTACCAATCTGATCATAGTGTTTCCATTATCTTGGCCAAACCTATTATTGTGCTTCTGCACTTTACTGCTCCAGGCAGATGGATAATATAATTGTTAGTACCAGGGACATCAAACTCTATCATCCTGCTTCCTGATCCAACTCACTCTCCATGTAATCTGGATGGGGACAAACTCACCCTATATTGACATAGACGAACACTTTGAACATGGCCACATCATCATCATGTTCAACAAGGGGTCCCTCACTGCCTTCTACTGTGTATTGGGATACCTGGGCTCCCTGGCCCTGCTCATCTTCATAGTGGCTTTGCTAACCAGAAACCTGCCTGGCATCTTCATTGAAGCCAAGTTCCTGATGTTCAGCATGCTGCTGTTCTTCAGTGTGTGGGTCATCTTCCTCACCATGTATGACAGTAGCAAGGGGAAGGCCATGGTGGCCATGGGGGTCTTCTCCATCTTGGCCTCTGGTGCAGAGCTGCTGGGCTGCATCTTTGTGCCCAAGTACTACACTGTATTCCTTAGAAAAGAAAGAAATTTTCTTCATCAATTTTTTTCTTTTTTTAAACAGAAAAAAAGGAAAAGAAAGATACAAAACTTAAAACACAAAATAATAGCAAATTGATAATGGTTAATACATTGAGTATTGCTGTCTTCAGATTAGTTGCTTAGATTATAGGATATATGCATGCACAATTGATTAAACAATATAAGTGAAAGTACAAACTGCTGTCTTCAGTGGACTAAGAGAAATCAGTAATGTAATTAGTAAATATATTTTTCTTTTTTTCTCTTCCCTTCCTTCTTTTATTATTACATCATCATAGGTATTCTTTACTTTTGGGATGTTCTCTCCCTTTCACAGTATCTATTGTGGATAGGTGCAGGACACCCTAGGAGAAAGAGTGTAATGCACATGGTGAAGTCTAGATAGTGACACTTCCAGAGCTGCACCACCATGCAGGGCACTGTGGGCACTAAGTTAAGATGCCAGCTCTGGGTTCTGGAATCACAGAAGGATTCACGGGTGACTCAGGGATCTTGGGCAGTAGCAGGAGGAACGTGGTACATCTGAAGCAGTCACGTAAACAAAATCCACTCACAGGATGACAGGGCACAGCACCTCCTTGGAGGTGTGACTTAGAACACACCACAACACAAAAGGGAACTAACGAATGGATGCAGTTCCAACAAGAATGACAAGAGAAGTTGAGGCCACAAAACCCTGGGTGAATGCATAACTTCGGGGGGGGGCATGTGGAGGGAGAAGTGGATAGGGATGGAAAGGCAGAAAGGGAGGTTAAGTGCCAACAGGGCATGCAAGACAGGATCAAATCTGATGTGCGATGATCCCTGTCAAACCCCCTAGTGCTAGACAGAAGTTGAGAGATTCACATTCACAAAAACAACAAAAACAACAACAAAAAGCAGGAGACCAAGAAGCTCAAGAAGAGATAGAGACTGAGACTTAGATCTGAGTCAGCAAAGCAAGGATTCCAAAGCTCAAGGGCCTCAGAAGTTCCCAAGTGAAGTTCAAGAGACTCCAAACCAGGATGGGACATGGCCAGCACTACAGGTGGAGGGACAGCTTTAAAAATCTTCCTGGCAATGCTTTTCTTTGGGAACTGAGTCAGGGGAGATTAGGTGTAAAGTGAGGGACCATGATGCCAAACATCTAGCTCTAAAGGTCTGCAGATTTGAGGAGTGGAAGCATTCACATTCTCAACCACTGTCCCATGTCATGCACTCACTGTGCCAGTGGCACTCTCAAACATCATTATCTTATCAGCCTCCAAAACCTGGTTTGGCTCGCCATGAAGTCTTTCTGCATGGAGTACCATGTATAGGAAAAGAGGAAATGGATTCCATTGAATTTCTGAGTTTTATCAGCCATGGTTCCATGAAAAACACATTAAGAAATATATTACCTCTCTGACAAGCATTGAAATGGTATGAATCAGGCTCCACAGTGGTCACAGATGTGAACTGGATTGTGTACTGTATGGTAAGCAGGGACCATGTTCTCTCCATGTGCTGTGAACCTGCAGGAGCCTACAGCAGACTCATGCATCTCATCTAGAGCTTTCATTGGCAGTGGTCCAGCAGAAGCCCCCTAAGAAAGCCCCCAACTTCAATTGGCCCCAATAAATCACTGCTGCCTGGATTCCTTTCTAATAATTTGCTGTGGAAGGACAGGTGCTTCTGGGATCAAGACTGGTGGTGGCAAGTCCTTTGCAACATCTCTTTGCAGGCCTCAGCTGCATGGCATGTGCAGATCCAAACTCCCTCACCTTTCCCATGGAGAAGGCCCATGAAACCCTGACACAAGCAGAGTCACCAGCAAGACTTCTTCAAAAGAGTCAAATGACACACAGGCTTATTTCTCAGACACAGCATTTGTCCTCCCTGGCTGGGCAAAAGCTCAGAGCAACTTCCTCATTTTATCTTTTCTCTCTTCTTCTGAAATTCTCTCTGAGATACAACTGCACATTCTTTTTTTGTTTAACTGCCATTTTGGAAACTTGTTTTTCTATCTTGCTTGTCACATATTGCTTTTTGGTAATAATATAAGATATTTAACAGGTCCATCTCCTCTCAATATATATATGCACATATATGTTTAAAATTCTAAAATACATTCTACAAATACATCTTTATTCAACTATTCTCAAATACACAGCTGTTAGATGAAAATGTATGTATAAACTAAATAATTGCTGCATTTCCAGAAGAATAGAAGAGTGGTGATCAGCAGAGAAACAGCCTCTCTAATATTTGGAATCTGGATACTGGAATATAGCAATAGGAAGAGGAGGAGGCAGGAAGTAGGTGCCTGAGATTCAGAAAGGATCACACAGAGAGTGAAGAGGGAAACCACAATGCAGAACAGGGAGGTTGCAAGCAGTGTTTTCTCCGTTATGCTTATGACATGGGAGGGGTGGCTTGAACCGACAGAGTCACATTGACTACTGGTGACCATTGAAGCCTCCACAGAGTAACACCAGTGGAACAGAGCAGTGGAAACTGTGGGCTGTAAAAGTCAGTGCTCATTTAGATACTTCCAGAACCCATATCAAAGGCTGAGAAGAAGCCTAACCCTATTAGAATTGGAGTAAAAGGAATGCCCCTGTGGGACATTTGACAGTGTGAGAGTAAAAGGAATGCCCCTGTGGGACATTTGATGGTGTGAGAGTGATGTGAGATTTGTAACCACCTTATGATTTGGGATTCATTTTGAAGTGTAACTTGTGGTGCCACTACTGCTAAAGTACAGGAGTCATGCCCTATGGGTGGGAAACAATTATACACTCCATGTTCATAGATGAACAGTTCATGGGATGGTATACAGGAATTGAAGTGTCTGCCACAGAGTGGAAAAATATGCAAGAGTCTAAAGAAGATGCAAGAGTCTTAGAAGCAGTTCAGGAAGGGGTAAGGTGGTGAATACCAGAAAGGTTTTTGATCCATAGTTATCCAAAAGCTAGATTTAGAGGGCCATGATCTTGGTTTGTGAGTTTGTTTGGAGTGTAGAGATATTTAGAGTGACAGAATAAGCCATTTAGAGGTCTCACTGAAGGTGTAGGCAGAGCCAGCAGTCTGAGAGTTTGGTAATGTTGTTCATGTGAAGAATGGTTTTTAGAAAATGGTAAGTATTTTTAAGGAGGTCAGGTATAGATAGTGAGACAGGTGTGATGAATAGGTGAAGATGAAAGCAAGAGATCAAATGGGACAGGTCCCATACCCTGTAGTGGAGAAACAAGTTATTTTTATATAATTCTCATACCTGATGGAGTTGGAAACCCCATATTTGGCTTTCTGGAAGCAGTGTAAATGCAGTGTAAATGTCTGTGTATGTTGAAAGGTAAAATGTAACCTTTGAGACCTAGAATTTCTGTGACATGAAATGTTTATATAAATGTGGTCATCATAATTAATTCAAAAGCCATATCTTGCAGAGATCACTGATTTACAGCCTCGGGAGGGATATCAAAAGTATGATGCACTGTCTTAGTTACTTTTCACTCACTGCTGAGACAAAATACCTGATGCCCAAAGTTGGGAAAGGAAAGGTTTATTTCTTACAGTTTTTGGAGGTTTCAGTCCATACTCAGTTGGCTCCGAAGCAGGCTGGCATGGCGGGGCCGCAGTTCATGGCGGCTGCAAACAGCAAGGTGGAAACCAGCAAGAGATAGAGATACACCTTCCTCCTGCCATTACATCACATCCTGGCTCAACCCCTAGGAGGGTGTAGCACTGACACCACCAATCCAAGCACTAGACAATAAACCAGTCACAAATGCACAATGCAAATACATGAGGCCTGGGGGCCACTGACATAAACCATGACATGCACATAACAAGGGGGTACTTGGGGTTTTCAGGGCACAGGTAGAAGGATGGCCAAGAAACTGTGTTGTGAGTGCTGCTATGTATGTCTTTGACACAGCCAAAAAAAACCCAAAACACCAGGGGACCTCAGGAGCACCTGAGGTCGAGTTTTTTTTTTTACTGATTATGATGGGAGTAAGACCAGATATCCCCCCAAGTTGGATGAGAGAAAAATTATAGATTGTGATGGACAGGGCTGTGACACTGTCATTGTAAATGGGATGAGGGCTGAGATTAAAAGAGACCTCATTTTTAATTTTGTTTATTTTAAAGAGAATAAAATTAAAAAAACTAAACTAAACAAAGCAAAACAGAAAAAACAATATGAGCAGAGTAAAACAATATGAATAACATAGGCTTTCAGAAAAAGCCGGAAATTAACAGTGGCTACCAAAATGTCTCTTGTTTTCTTCAAAATAGTTGTGCATACCTTCACACACAATAAGTTAACAAACACCAAAATAGTACAAATGCACTCAAAAACACAAGAAAGAGAGCCTTAAGGGTTTTTAAGACCAGACACTAGGAAATAAATAAGGGCTACCATAATGTCTCTTATTTTCTTCAAAATAGCTGTCAATATTTTCATAGATATTGGAATCAAATAACTGAAAACAGACTAAAACCAATCAAAACCAAGAATAAAAGCATTATGGGCTTTTCAGTCAAAATGATAGGAAATCATCAATGGCTATCAAGGTGTCACTTTCATTGGTGTAGTTGTTCATGCTATCACACATACTAAAATCAATTCTTGTAAACTCTTTAGGTGAAGTCTAAGCATATGTAAGCATATGCATGTACATCTATCCTTTCTGTATAAGAGGAAAAACCAAGCAACAAATAAATAACTATATCTAAGAGCCAAAAACAATAACAATGTAGGCTTTCAAAACATGGTGGTAGAAACGTGACAATTTCTGTTGTTTTGCATAATTGTCTTCATAAGTCTTATTTGAAGTACCAGATACAGTCATGCAAAATTGATGTAATCCTACAGATGTTACCTATGTTCTTCCAAGAAGTATAGAAATAGTAGAACAATCATCTTAGTAATCTTAAGGGTATATATATGAATTTATATAATTTCATTTCTCTTCCTCTTTTTCTCTTTTTCTCTGAGTTATTTTTTCCTCTTTGAGCAGTTTCTTAATATTTCACAATATTTATTGAAGCTTTTGTATCTTATTTATTCTTTCAGTTACACTAGGGAGGCAATATGGTATTTACATATGTGACCCTGATTGATTTCACTTATCAGTATGGTCTCAAGGGGCATCCATTTACTTATAAAAGCCTCAATATGGCCTTTCTTTATAGCTGAGTAGTATTCCATTGTACAATAATACCACTACATTTTTATCCATTCCTCAACTGATGGGAATTTGGGTTGTTTCCAAGATTTAGCTATTAAAAATTGTGCTGCTACAAACAAGGGTGCACATATGTCACCGTGATGTGATGTTTTCAGTTCTTCTGGGAATATGCCCAGAAATGGAATAGCTGGGTCAAATTGGACCTCCAATCCCAGCTTATTCAGGAACCTCCTCACAGATTTTCACAATTCTACAATGTCACCAACAGTGTAGAATTGTTCCTTTTCCCCACAGCATCTCCAGCATTTGTTATTTGTGGTTATGTTGATCCTGGCTATTTTTTATTGAGTGAGATGGAATCTCTGTGTAGTTTTAATTTGTCTTTCTCTAATGAACAAAGATGATGAACATTTTCTGATCTATTTATTTGCCACTTGTATTTCTTCATCTGAGAAGCCTATATTCATCTCAGTTGCCCATTTTTGACTGGGTCTTTGAATTTTGAGGTATAATTTTTAAAAGTTCTTTTTTAAAAATTTTATTTAAAGAGGAAAAAACACAACTAAACAAAAGAGAAAAGGGGAAGGAACAATACAGAATTCCAAATGGAAAAAATAAAAGAAAGGCAAAAACAAAAGCAAAAACAAAAACACTAAGAAGTTGCCACTTGGTAAATTATGTACTGTCATTGTTGGAAAAAGTTGTTCAAGTTACAACATTAATGCACACAGAGTAGACATTCAAA
This sequence comes from Dolichotis patagonum, assembly GCA_004027295.1. Taxonomy (NCBI): domain Eukaryota; kingdom Metazoa; phylum Chordata; class Mammalia; order Rodentia; family Caviidae; genus Dolichotis; species Dolichotis patagonum. Next base: position 28,137 of record PVJX010017387.1, read on the forward strand.
CAGTGAGTCTGTTAACAGTTCTGCTCAACAATCTAACAACAGTAATATAATTTAGAGCACTTACTTTTTCTCTCTTTTTGACAGTAGAAATTATGCACTTTATGTTTTATTACTCCTACAGTTATTATTACTTTTTATGCTAGAGAAACAATGTGATATTAATAAATATGATTCTTATATATTTCACTAATGAGGATAGTCTCAAATTGTCTCCATTTCCCTATGAAGGCCTCAAGGTCATCCTTTATTATAGCTGAGTAATATTCCATTGTGTAAAAATACCACATCTTTTTCATCTACTCTGCAGTTGATGGGCATCTTGGTTGTTTTGAAGATTTAGCTACTATAAATTGTGGTGCTATAAAGATGGATGTATATATATATATATATATATCACTGTGATATGAACTTTTCAGTTCTGGGAAAATACCTAGGAGAGGAATAGCTGGGTTGAATGGAATTTCCAATTCTAGTCTTCTGAGAATTCTCCATATTAATTTCCATACTGGTTGAACCAGTCTACACTCCCACCAACAGTGGAGCAGTGTTCCTTTTTCCCCACAGCTTCGCCAACATTTGTTATCTGTTGATTTTTTGATGGCAGCTATTCTTTCTGATATGAGATGCTATCTCAATTTGGTTTTAATTTGCATTTCTCGAATGACCAGTGATGGTGAACATTTCTTCATATATTTATTTGCCATTTCAATATCTTCATATGAGAACTGTGTGTTCATCTCAGATGCCCATTTTTGGAGAGGGTCTTTCAATTTGAGGGTGTTGATGTTTTTCAATTCTTTATATGTTTTTGATATAATTCTTTTGTCTGAGGGGTTGCTGACTAGAATTCTTTCCCATTCTGTGGGTTTTCTTTTCACTCTGATGGTGATTTCTTTTGAAGTGAAAAAACTTTTCAATAATATAAGATTCCAGTTGTTGATTCTCTGAAGTATTACTCGTGCAGTTTGAGTTTTGTTCATGAATTCTCTGCCTACCCTTATGTCTCCAAGATTTCTACCTACCTTGTCTTCTCAGACATTTAGTGTTTCTGTTTTAATGTTTAGGTAATTGATCCACTTAGACTTTAGTTTTGTGCATGGTGATAGGCATGGATCTAGTTTGAGTCTTCTACATGTGGAGAGCCAGTTTTTCCAACACCATTTATTAAAGAGGCTATCCTTCCTCCAGTGAACATGTTTAGCCCCTTTGTCAAAGATCAGGTGGCTGAGTATCTTTGTACCTATATTTGTATCTTCTAATCTGTTCCATTGATCCTCAGGTCTATTTCTTTGCCAGTACCATGCTGGTTTTATCACTGTGGCTTTGTAGTACAGTTTCAAGTCAGGAATTGAGATGCCTCCTGCCTTGCCTTTATTGCCCAGAATTGCCTTTGCTATTCTCTGTTTCCAAACGAATTCTGTTTTCAAATGAATTTTCTTCTGTTTCTTCTGTTTCCAAATGAATTTTAGGAGTGTTTTCTCTAAATCTGTGAGGTATGTTAATGGTATTTTGATTGGGATTGCATTAAATCTGCTTAACAGTATTGGGAGTATGGCCATTTTCACGATGTTGCTTCTTTCTAGCAAAGAGCATGGAACATGTTTGCATTTTCTAATATCCTCTTAAATCTCCTTTTTTAGCACAGTATAATTTTCAGTATGTAGGGCTTTTACATTTTTATTTAGGTTGATTCCTAAGTACTTCATTTTTTTAGATGTTATTGTGAAGGGTGATATTTCCATAATTTCTCTCTTGGTGAGTTTCTTGTTTGGGTACAGGAATGCTATTGATTTTTGTGCATTGACTTTGTAGCCAGCTACATTGCTGAATTTGTTTATAACTACTAGTATTCTTTTAATGGAGTTTTTTGGGTCTTCTATGTAGAGTATCTTGTCATCTTCAAATAGTGACAGTTTAACTTCTTCCTTTTTTATCTTTATTCCTTTTATTTCTTTCTCTTGTCTGATTGCTCTATTGTTTCCAGGACTATACTGAATAGGAGTGGTGATAGTGGACATCCTTGTCTTGTTCCTGATTGTAAAGTGAAAGCTTTCAGTTTTTGTCCATTTAGTAGAATGTTGGCTGTGGTTAGTCATAGATGGCCTTTATAAGTTTGAGGTAGACACCATATATTCCGAGTTTCTGAAGGGTTTTTATCATAAACATGTGTTGGATTTTATCAAAAGCTTTTTCTACATCTATTGAGATGACCATGTGGTTTTTGTTTTTGGCTCTGTTGATGTGGTGTATTACATTTATTGATTTGTGTATGTTAAACTATCCTTGCATTCCTGTAATGAACCCCACTTGGTCATGATGTATAATCTTCTTGATGATATGTTACATAATATTTGCTAGTATGTTGTTGAGAATGTTTGCGTCTATGTTCATTAATGAGATTGGCTGATAGTCCTCCTTTTTGGTTGGGTCATTCTCTGTTTTTGGTATCAGAGTACTACTTGCCTCCAGGAATGAATTATGGAGGATTGCTTTCTTTTTAATTTCATTGAAGAGTTCAAGGAGGATTGGCACCAAGTGTCGTCTAAATTTCCTTATAGAATTCAGCTGTGAATCCATCTGGATCTGGGCTTTTCTTTGTTGGCAAGTTTTTTGTTACATTTTCAAATTTAACAGCTGATATTGGGTTATTCAAAATTGCTATATCTTCTTGGTTGAGCTTAGGTAGTTCATAAGTTTCTAGAAATCTGTCCATTTCCTCTGTTTTCCACTCTATGTGAGTAGAGATTTTCAAAGTATGCATTCATGATCTGTTGAATTTCTATGGGATCTGCAGTAATTTACCCCTTCTCAGTCCTTATTGTGTGAATTTGGTTTGTTTCTTTCTTTTTCTTTATAAGGTTAGCTAGAGGTTTGTCAATTTTGTTTATTCTCTCAAAAACCAACTCTTTGATTCATTAATTCTTTGTATTCTTTTTTAGTTTCAATTGCATTGATTTCTGCTGTAATCTTTACAAATTCTTCTCTTCTATTAGCTTTAGATTTAACTTGCTCATCTTTTTCTAGAAGCTTGGGATGAAGCATTACATTTTTTATTTGTGCTCATTCTGTTTTCTTGTTATGGCAATTTATTGCTATATATTTACCTCTTAAGAGCACTTTCATTGCATCCCATAGATTACAATAGGTTGTTTCCACATTTTCATTGAATTGTACATATTGCTTTATTTCTTCTTTAATTTCATCTGTAGTCTACTGTTTGTTCAAAAGGTTATTTAACTTACATGTATTTATGCCAGTTTTGCAGTTTCTTTTGCCATTAACTTCCAGTTTCAGTGCGCTATGGTCAGGTGGTATGCATGGGATAATTTCAATACCTTTGCATTTACTGAAGAATGTTTTATCAGATAATATATGGTCTATTTTGGAGAATGTCCCATGTGCAGCTGAGAAGAATGTGTATTCTGGTGTGGTTGAGTGGAACACTCTGTAAATATTTACTAAGTCCAGTTGCTTACATGTATGATTCAGTTCTACTATTTCTCTGCTGATTTTTTGTCTAGTTCATCTATTTGTGACAATGGACTGTTAAGGTACCCTGTAATAATTGTGTTCTTGTGTACTTGTTTTTTTCTGTCCTTTTCTATCTCTGTTATATAGTTGGGTGCTCCTGTGTTGGTGCATATATATTTATAATTGTTACTTCTTCCTCTTGAATTTTTCCATTTACCAGTATGTAGTGACCTTCTTTGTCTTTTTTAATCATTTTAGGTTTGAAGTTCACATTGTCTGCAAATAGAATAGTTACCCCTGCTTTTTTCTGGGTTTCTGTTGCATGGAATACACTTTTCCATCCTTTGACTTTTAATCTATGAGTTTCTTTTTGAGTTAGATGCGTTTCTTGTATACAGGATATTATGGGATCCTGTTTCTTAATCCAGTCTGTCAACATGTTTCTTTTGATATGTGAATTGAGGCCACTTATATTTATGGATATCACTGATATGTACTGGCTTGACTTTGCCATGTTGTGTTACTGTTATTAGTTTCTTATTTTTCTCCCTTGGTTACTTTCTTGTCCAGCCTGGTAATTTCTTTCTGTGTTTGTTCTGGAGATTGTGGTCATTTTTATCTCTACCTAGGATTCTTTCTACCAGCATTCTTTCTAAGGTTGGTTTGGTGGATATGAATATCTTTTTTTCCATTTTATTTTAAAGAGAACAAGACAAAAAAGGTCAGTATAGAGCAGACCATAACCGGACCACATAGGCAACACAATATTTAACATTAAGACAACTGGACATTACCAATAGCTCTCACAATATTTCTTTCTCTGCTATAGTTGAGCATAATTTCAAATACAATAATATCAAACATAACAAAAAACTATAAAACCATTCAAAGAGTGAAAGAATTACAGGACATTCTGAACCGAATAACAGAGAATGATCAATGGGTACTATAATATCTCATTTTCTTTTTTTTTAAAATTTTATTTAAAGAGAGAAAAACAAAGCAATACAGAAAAAAGTGTAGAAACAATACAGAAACTCAAAAAAACCCATAAATCACTAGTTGCCAAACCACATACTGTCCTCTCAGGAATAGCTGTTCATGTTACAAAATTAAGGCATACAAAGTGAACACACAGTGAGGCTGCAAACAGTTACAAAAAAGCCACGATGGAATAAAGCCAACTGAGACAGCATAGTGAAATTGGCACAGAACATCACAGCAGGTCACCAGGACAACAGCAATAGGCAACATTGTATATCTCGTTCTCACAATAGTTGTTCTTCTACTAGGTACAGCAAAATCAAAGAAACACACAACATTATAGAATACATCAACACAGAGTATTGAATAGAGCAACACCATTACTCAGGACAAAGCAAAACGGTGATAAAAATATCTGCCTTCGGAGATACCAGAAGGAAACTCCCCTGACTTGCTGCACCAAACATGGTCACCTCCCAAAAGATACCCAGATCCCTGGATCCCAACTGTTAACAGGGGGGGTGGTCTGTTTGATTCTAAGCCCGCGCCCGGGTAGGCAGCAGGCTGGTTGCTGGTTGGCTCAGCGCCCCAAGCTCCAACATGGCACAGATCTCAGGAAACACTCTTGCTTCTTGTTTTCCACCCTGGAGTGGCTGGGGCTTGCCAGACCACAGTCACCTACCAGGGCGGCAGGCAGGTTACTGGTTGGCTCGGTGCCCTAAGTTCCAACATAATATCTCATTTTCAATAAAAAATTTTGTTTATAATTTCACACATATTCAAATCTCAATAAGACACAATGTAAAAGATAGACCCAATGGAAATAGAAGAATAGAAGCTTGGTAGGACTTCTAAAAAGGACAGTATTAAATCAGCAATAGCTGTCATAATGTTTTGTTCACTTCAAAACAGCTGTTCATAGCATCACATATAATAAAGTCAAACAAAACAGGATAAAACCATCCCAACTGATGAATGAAAACATTGAAAGGCTTCAAAGCTATGAGATAGGGACTCATGATTACCATAAAATCTTATATACTCTTACTAACTCTCATACTAGGGAGAGTATATGGTATTTACACATGCAAGTTTGGTTTATTTCGCTTATGAGTATGGTCTCAAGTCATATCCATTTATTTATAAATATCTCAATGTGATCATTCTTTATAGCTGAGTAGTACTCCATTGTATGGAAATGCCACAACTTTTTTATCCATTCCTCAGTTGATGGGCACTTAGTTTGATTCCAAGATCTGGCTATTACAAATTGTGCTGCTATAAACATGGGTGCACATATATCACCTAGGTAGGATGTTTTCAGATCTTCTGGCAATATGCCTAGAAGTGGAATAGCTGGGTCAAATGGGACCTCCGGACCCAGGTTTTTGAGGAATCTCCAGACTGACCTCCAAACTGGTTGCATCAGTCTACACTCCCACCAACAGTGCAGAAGAGTTCCTTTTTCTCCACAGCCTCTCCAACACTTTTGCTTTCTATCTTGGCCAATCTTTATGGAGTGAGATGGAATCTCAGTGTGGTTTTAATTTGCATTTCTCTCATGACTAATGATGATGAACATTTTTTCATGTATTTATATACCATTCGTATTTCTTCATCTGAGAACTGTGTATTCATTTCAGATGCCCATTTTTGGATTGGGTCCTTGAATTTTGAGGGTCTGATTATTTTTAATTCTTTATAAGTTCTAGACAGAAGTCCTTTGTCTGAGGGACAGTTCATTAAGATTTTTTCCCAACTTGTGGGTTTTCTTTTCACTCTGCTGGAAATCTCTTTTGATGTGCAGAAACTCTTTAATAAGCTGTGGTCCCAGTTATTGATTCTGGGAAGTATTTCCCATGAAGTTTGATTCTTGTTCATGAATTCTCTACCTACCCTTACATCTTCGAGATTTTTACCTAAGTTGTCTTTCAGCAGATTGAGTATTTCTGTTTTAATATTTAGATCTTTGATCCATTTAGATTTTAGTTTAGTACATTGTGATAGGCATGGGTCTAGTTTTAGTCTTCTCCATATGGATAGCCAGTTTTTCCAGTACCATTTGTTAAAGAGACTGTCTTGTCATGGAATTATCTTGTTTCTCCATTAAATTTGAAAGACAGTTTTGCTAGGTACATCAGTCTGGGTTGAAAGTTGTTTTCTTTTAGGATTTGAAATACTTCACTGCAAGTTTGTTTTAACCTCAAGGTTTTTGCTGAGATGTCTGCCATGATTCTAATACGCTTTTCTTGATAGGTGAGTTGTGTCTTTTCTCTAACAGCTTTTAGTATTCTATTTTTATGCTGTATGTCTGATATCTTTATTATATGTCTGGGTGTAGGCTTATGTTGGTTGTGACTATGTGGCATTCTATATGCCTCACTTATTTTTATATCAGATTTTTCCACCATGTTTGGGAAATATTCTTCCATTATTCCTGTGAACAGCTTAGCTATATCCTTTGCATTGTCTCCTGCCTCCTCACTAATACCTATTACTCTCACATTGTTTCTCTTGGCATCATCTTGTAGCTGTTGGATTGTCATTTCATGTTGCTTTGTTGTTTTTATAAGTTCTACCCTTTCAAGATCGCTATCTGCAATCCTGTCCTCCAGGTCCTAGATCCTATCCTCAGCTTCATTTAAACAGATTTGCAGGTTTTCAATACAATATTTTGTTTCTTGCATATCTCTTTCACTTTGTTTTGTAGATTCTACTTATTTTCTGCATTGTTCATTCAAAGTTTCAATCAATTTCCCATGCTCCTGTAGTTTCTTATCTATTTCTTCTCTAGCTCTGTTGAGCAGCTCATTTACTAAGGTTGTTACCTTTGTCTTTACATAAGACATTATTTCTAATTTGAGTTCCTCCATAGCCTCATGGATTTGTTTCTTTACTTCAGTTGCTATCTTTTCAGAGATTTTTGGTGTATGAATTTTAGGGTCCTCTATTTCATTATCACCTGCTCTTGCCCCTGTTGGACTAGATGTTCAGGATTGCATTTTGCCTTTTCACTTAGTCTTTTTCAACATTTGGGTAAATTTCTTGTCTTTATGTCCCAACAGTCACAAGTTTCTGTAGTGTGTGTTTCAGGGTTCTACTGTGTGGTTGATGTTTGTCAAATTACTGGGTACCACAATGAAGAGGAGATCCAGTCTCCTGAATTCCTCCTACCGTATCTGTTGGGTGAGTCCTACATTCTTCCTGGGCTAACTAGCCCTGAATTATTGATGTAGGACAACTCTTAGTTCCTGCTGCTGTTATTACTTCAGGTTGTGTCAGGTCACCAGGTCTCCCTTGCTATAGTGTTTGTGTCAGCTGAGACCTTACTGTGTCACTGGGGGTTTCATAAGTTCTTTTAATTTCCTCTAAATTTGGGTGGGGTGATATTGGTGCAATCCTCAACCTGTCTGATGTTCTCTGTGTGGGAAGAGGGGGACACCCACTCTCTTTCTAGGTTAGCCAAGGCCTTACACTTGGAGGTGTTTCACTTCCACCCCTATTTACCCACTGCAAACCTCTATATTATGGGGCAAATTCATCACACTGACTGAAGCTTGATGAGGTCTTCTGTTTGTGTGAGGGGATCCTGAGCCTCTCATTGAGTCAGCATTGTAGTCCACTGTAGTCCACTATTCTTGGTGGAAGGCTGGGCCCAGCAGATGTGGTCTCAGGCAGCTCAGACCCTCTGCAACCAGTATCCTGGATGTTCCTTGTAGGTGAAGTGTGGGCCCAGGAGTCCCCAGCAGCCCAGGAGAGCACTGTTCTGTGATGTTCTCTGAGGGCAAAAGGGGGACCTAGCAGTCTCCAGCATCCCAGGAGAGTGCAAGTCCCAAGATGTTCCCTGCAGGAGATGGGCAGGCCTAGCTGTCCCCAGTAGCCCTGGAGGGCACAGGTTCAGGGATTCTCTCTGAGGGCAAAGGGCGGGCCTAGTGCTCCCCAGCAGCCCTGGAGAGTGCTGGTCCCTTGATGTTCCCTGGGGGCACAGGATGGGCCTCGGTGTCCCCAGCAGCCCTGGAGAGTGCTGGTCCCCACAATGTTCCCTGGGGGCACAGGATGGGCCTCGGTGTCCCCAGCAGCCTTGGAGAGTGCTGGTCCCCACAATGTTCCCTGTGGGCCAAGATCAGGCCTAGCTGTTCCCAGCAGCCTAAAAAAATTTTTATATGATCTAGATAGAATTCCTTTGTCTGCAGGACAGGTGACTAAAATTTTTTTCCCAATTTGTGGGTTTTCTTTTCACTCTGCTGGAGATTTCTTTTGACATGCAAAAACTTTTTAATGCTGAGGATTAGCTCAGCAGCTTAAGCACCTGCCTTGCAAGCAAGCAGTCATCAGTTTGATCCTCAGTGCCAAAAAAAAATTTTTTTTAATAAGATGAGATCCAAGTTGTTGATTCTGGGAAATATTTCCTGTGCAGTTTGATTTTTGTTCATGAATTCTATACCAACCCCTATAGTCTTCAACATTTCTATCTACTTTGTCTTCCAGCACATTTAGTGTTGTAAGACAATAATGAAAAATACATCTTTAAGGTCTAATACATAAAGATGAGAGACAGAGGAACCAGACAGTATAGTAAAAGAACTGGACATCACTGGATGAGTTGGCATCATCACATTGGTAATCTTCAACTAAATGGTAGGAACCACTGAATTTGCATACATGTAGAATAGCAGTACTGTAAGGTGAGTGGCTGACCTTAAAATATCCTTTGGTTAACAAGTGATAGCTTATAGGTTTGAAATGCCTTGTTGATGTTTAGAAGCTAATAGGTATTTGTGGACACAGAAAAACTGAGGGGGTCTTTGAATCCAATTAGCACCAGAGTGGCAAAAGTGGCATTAGTAAGATTAGTGGTATCCTAGACTATACCACTGACAAGGGAGAAGAGGAGGAGATTGGCTTTGACAATGGCAAGTGGTAGTTGGGTTTGGAGTATGAAGGCTGTGAGGAGAGAAAGTGTAAGAGAAATTGAGGTTTTAGAGAAGATCTCACCCTACAATATGTACAGTACCAGTCGGCATAATAAAACAGCTGAGGGTAAAGGAAAGAGTTTGTAATCTACAAAGGTTATGTCCTGTCTGGAAAGGTCATGTAGGTTGGCAGTCAGCTCCCACAATGGAGACTGCAGAACAGGTACAATCACATGAAAATTCAACAACACTATGAGTGGCTTCTGTGTCAACAATAAAAGAGATATGCAGTGAGACTTAGGGCTCTGAAAGTGATATACTGGTGGGACTATGGGCCCCAAGCTTCTTAAATCCCCTTCAACAGTGACAGATCTGATAGTAATAAAACCAGAGGCAACAGTCATGTGTTGTTGTGAGATTTTTTTAAAGATCTGTTAAGATACAGTTAATCATTTTTGCTGTATATTTTTAGTTATTAGGGTTGGGTTACAATTCCATTGGGGATCTGCATTTGGCACTGCAGCTGTCCCAATGGGATGTTCAGGATATGTTTGATGTTTTTCTTTTTTGTTTTTCATCTTTTTTAGTTTTTTAAAAAAATTTTCTATTCTAAAGAGAACAAAACAAAACAGAATAAAGCAAATCAGAACTAAACAATGCCAGTGATAATAGGACTTCAAAACAGTGGCTACCATAATGGCTCTAATTTTTTAAAAATAGCTCTCCATACCATTACAAGCAATATGATCAGTGAAACAAAAGAGAACAAAACCTCTCAAAATAAAAGAATCAAAGCACTACATAACTTCAAAACTAGATAATGGGAAAACAACAATGGCTACCAAAATGGTTCCTGTGTTCTTCAAAATACTTGTGCAAAGCATTAAAACATAATAAAATCAAACAAAATATAATAGAATAAAACCAAT
>PVJX010017388.1:0-38393 GCA_004027295.1 Dolichotis patagonum
TCATCCATGAATATGATCTCCAGTTGCATCCATTTACCTACAAGACTCTCAGGATCATTCTACTTTATAGTTGGGTAGCTTTCCATGGTATGAAAATACCACATCTTTCTTATCCATTCCGTGGTTAATGGGAAAGTTACCCTTGCTTTTTTTCTGATCTCTTGTTGTATAGAACAATTGTTTTCTCTTCTTTAATTTTCGGTCTATAAATTTCCTTTCAAGTTAAATGTGTTTTTAAATTTTTTTTTATTAATTTGAAGGTAGTAAAATACAACAGAACAGGATGAAATAAAGCCAATTGAGACAGTGTAGTGAAATTGGTACAGAACTTCACAGCAGGTTACTGGGATAACAGTAATAGGTACCATAGTATATCTCATTATCTTCATAATAGTTTTTCTTTCAATCAGGTATAGCAAAACCAAAGGAAATACAGAACTTATAGAACTTATCAAAACAGAATATTGAATAGAGCAATACCATAAATTAGGACAAAGCAAAACGGTGTTAAAAATATTTGCCTTCAAAGAGATGATAGAAGGAAATCCCCCTTATTTGCTATATTGCATGTGGTCAGCCTCCCAAGAGATGCTCAGATCTCTGGCTCCCACTTGCTACCTATGGGTGGGGGTAATGGGCTGTTTGATTCTCAGCCTGCTCACCCACAGGCTCATAGCCACATACCAGGGCAGCTAGCTGCTTGCTCAGTTTCCCAGTGCCCTCTTCTCTATTTTTCTTTGTCACTGGAATGTACTTGCTATGTGCTTCTCCCCCCACCCCGAGTACTTTAATTCCTAACACCTAGTACTTCAGAATGTGACTGCAGTTAGGGATATTTTCTACAAAGTAATAATTAGTTTGAAATGAAGTGGTGCAAGGAAAGCCTAATCTGATAACAGTGATGATCAGAAGAGGAAATTAGGGGACAGCACACACCCGGGGTCAACTGAATAACACAGAACAATAACTGTGAGGGACTTGGTAAGAAACCAAGCCAAGAAAGCCTTCAATCTTAGATTTTTAGTCTCCAGAATTGTGTTTGTGTGGGGGTGGGGGGGTGTTGTGTTTTTCAAAGCCACTTAGCCTGGTAATTTGGAAACCGTTCTGATTTCATACATACCATTCATCAGTGCAAAAATGTGTTTTGTAAAAATACTAAAGTTTAAAAGTCTCTGCTGCTCTACAGTGATCCTTTGGTTAACAAAAATGCCTAGAGATTTAGAGGGATACAAACATGGTAAAAAAAGATACTCCACTGTACTCTAAATCATGATAAATCTTTCCAATCTTGCAGTAGAAGTTAACAGGTCTAAATTTTAGCCCACATATAGCTGAATGTTCTAGAGAAAAAGAATGTCGAAAGTATATAGGGGAATTACCAAACATTATTATATGTCTACCAACTAAAATTAAAGACATAAACAATGTAGCAATAAACCACAGTGCTTTCGTACATTATAAGAAAAACGAAAAGTTTAAGTGAAATTTAGTATACATGGGCTGAATCATACTTGAAAACAATTTGAGCACAACTTTAGAGAAGTGAGGTATTTTTAACCTGATAAAGTGAAAAAAAATTTCTAGGTGCTGAAAGTTGACATACTCTAAGTTAAAGCATAGATTAACTATAACATACATATTTGTCTATAATTTAAAGTCAGATGTGATGAAGGATTTTTTTTTATTTTTAGCTATAATAGCATTCTTGTTGCATATTTATTTAGAAGAGGGTGTATTGGCTTTGTTTCATACTTTATCCACACACATATTCAAGAATCTATTATTATATTTTACCAGTAAATCTAAATATTCAGATAAGTAATAGCGGCTGCAATAAGCTGCTGCAGTGTATCCTTTCCTAATCTGGATTATTGTTAATTTCTTGAGGTGTATCTAAAGCAAAATATTGCCTACCATCAAAAACTGACAGCTGGGAGTCTGTTTTTGGTTTTGGTGCTGTATTGTTTGTTTAGTTTGATTTCTCTTGTCTATGTTTTTACCTAAAGGTGGAGGACATGCTCTTTCCACTATGAATATTTTAATTTTCCCTATTCAAGTACAATGCCCTTGACAACTTCAGGCAAATCTAAAGTAAATACTTGTAATAATCAGAATTTGTGATTGGGAATAAAAATTTTGAGCAAAATTATCACAAGGAAATGACAAAATTCTGGCCTGTATTATGTTATTTATTTAGCATTAAATAGTTCAGTAGGATCAAATTTTGAGTTGTAATTGATAGTAAAGATTATTGTGATACAGTATAGTACAAATACTGGTAAAGACATGTGCTCTGCTTTCATTAGCTTTTTGTTTTGTTTTGTTTTGCTTTGCTTTTTTTCTTTTTCCTGAAGTTTGAGCCCAGGGCTTTGGGCACACTAGGTAAACATCGACAGATTTTTAATGATAATTAGTGAAAGGTGTGTCCAGTTTTCTTTTTGATGAGGTATTCTGAGGTTTGACCCCAGAGCCTCACACATGTCAGGAAAGTGCTTCGCCACAGAGCTCCATCCCCAGCCCACAATCCTCTACTTTTATTCTAGAAGACCTCAGTTTTGAAAATTCATAAAAACTTACCAAATAAATAGAAATATGTATCTATCATCCTATCTATATTAGTCTTGATTTAAATTTCTTACAAAGTTATTTATGCTAGCTTCTATTAGTTTGCTCATCATGCTTTCTGAAACAATTTATATTTAAGAAGAAATACATGTTTTTCTCAGAAGATAAATAGGCAATTATAGGAAACATACCATTAGAAGTCATATTTTGGCCCAAGAATTGCTAACTAGTAGACTGCTCATCTAAAATATGCCAGGCCTGGGCTCAATCTCTAGTATTGCCAGGAAAAAAGTTGCATATTGTCTTCACATTGATTATAAATATACTCCCGATTAAGGCTTAACCATATGTTTATGACTCTTTCAATGATTACTTGTTATAATTAAGATATAACTCAGTTTGTCCTTTTGTTTTTGATTTCCAGAAAAATATCCAGCACAGAACAGTTTGAACTTTAATTTATTAATCCGACATTATAAGTAGAGTCACACTTGGGTTCATTTTGTAGTAATAATTCACCCTTAATTGGTCAAACAAATGCGAGGAGATACTTCAGCAAGATACCTAGTACTTTTCAACCCAAAGTAGAATTTGATGTATGCCTGAAATATTGAAAAAGAAATATTGAAAAAGTCAGCTCCCTGTTTCTTAGCCTTTTTACAAAAACAGATTAAGTGGATATGCATCTAGGGTACATTATCATATTCATATATTCAGACATACACATTGAATTCTATGACACTTCTACATATGAATACTAAATGACTAAAATAACTTATTGTTTTAAATATAGGTCGTCCAAACAAAGTGTACTGGTTTTGCCTAAATAAATCTCAAATTTATATAAAGCAAAAAATGTACTATTCATTTGTTGAATTTTAATTGGTGTGCACTAAACAATTTAAACCTTTATATTTATAAGAGCCTAATTTTCGATAAGGTGCAGCTTCAATGTTAATCCAATCAGAATGAATTAGTATTTAAAAGGAAGAGATCGGCTGTAATTATAAAGTTGTTTGATGGTCTTCATCCATGTGCTGATGACTGGCGTTGTAGCAGCAGGATTAAAATGTAGTGTCTGACTCTTGAGTTCTCCAAAGCAGAGAGGAAAATCGCAGAAGGACAACAAAGGAACAGGGAAGTAGCAAATCTGCTGCTGCTGAAAGGAATGCAAATGGCATCTTCATTCATTTCATTCACAGCAATCTGTCACCTTTTAGTTTCTCTTTCCAGACTGAAATAGGGGATAATACTGGAAATAGTAATGTATAAGTGGACAAAGCCTGACCATTAAAATGTTTACCATTTCCAAAATGATGCCTGCAGATGTTACAAAATTGAAACTGGATAGGTGTTAGAATTGCTGCCAGCTTCTATTCATTTGAACGGCAGCAACTCAGAACTCTGCTTTATGCTTTCGTGTGGAGGGGCAATCCATTATCTTTTTTCCCCTCCCTGGGATCAAATAGTATTTTCGTGAGGATTACATCCCTGTGGTAAGCAGCAATGCAATGGATAGTATGAGAACTGAATGTCAAGCTTATTTCCAAATGAAACTCCTTTAAAATTGCAGAGTTGACTTAGAAATTGAAGTCCCAGTTATGTAATTGATTTTTAAAAAGTTTTGAATAGGCAACTCTCCTTCAAAATAAGCATTAAAGAGACTCAGGAAATACAAAGTAACATGAGAAAAGAAAAATCTGTGTTTTTGTGTTATTTGGAATTCTTGAAAGATAGTATGAATGCAAAATAATTGATATTTACATACTAGTTTTCTACAAGCAATTTTGTCAGCAGTTTTTATGTAAATGGAGAAAATAAAGCATAGAAAGGTTAAGAATGCTTTTTCAAGACACAGAAACTTAGTTATTCCATATTGATAAACGTCAGTGCTTTTTGGAGACAAGAGTGTATTTCTTTTGAATGATGTACTTAATATAAAACCCATACAAACCAGTTATATTTGTTTAGAAAGAAACTTTTTCCTGTAATAAAAGATGGAGTACATTCCATAGTTAAAAACTGCAGAATATTATTCCCAGGTATATTTTAAAATATTATAAAATATTATATCCAGAAAACTAAGTCATTAATTCCTATTCGTACACAAAGATTACATTGTGTGTCAAATGGTTCTCACCTCCAGAAACTCCCTTTACTGTAAAATTCTGCACAGAGTCACCTACAGAAGCTGGTTTCATTTGTCCTTTTCTTCTTTTTAAAACATTTGAATCAGGCTTTTATTTCTATCCAAAGGTAAATACTCTTGGCAGGGTTATCTAAAGGTTCTGCATTGCAAATGCAATGATACTTCTCTGTTGTCATCCCACTTGACATAGTTGTATTTAATTCAGTAACTTACTCTTTTCACGACACAAACTTTTTACTTGGTTGGAGAACATCACAACCTCCTGAAAAATGATATTCCCATCACGGTGGCATTTTGTTCTCACCTTCTTTGTTTTCCTTTTCTGTATCTCTCCACTCTCTGAACAACTAAGTAGACTGGTAGTCTAACCACCGCTTTGTCTACATTTTCTCCCTAATGGTTGACTTACATTTCTTTAAATGCCAGCCTTATGTTTACAGGATTGAAGGAACTTTAAATTGCATGAGCCCTGAATTCTGCCTATTAGATGTACATATATAATTAACAGTTTGAATATACTATTTGTGATTCTAAATAGGCAACTCAACCTTAAAGTGTTTAAAATTCAACCAAAATTTAATTTTTGCCTTGTTCTCATTACTAGTTCATCTGCTCTCCTATCATAGAACACAATTTAAAAATTACAGGATATTATTTCCAGGTGTATTTCAAGATTTAAAATATAAGCTGTGATGTTGACAAAAAAATGATATTATGCTCATGAGACAATTTTTATTCTCATTTGTAGAAGAAAATTAGATTGTGTATAAGTCAGCAAATCATACCAGTTTTAGGCCTGCCAATAAAACTCTTTAAGAGCAATTATGTTTACATAAAATAATGCTAGTGCCATATAACCACGCATATTGGTTTCACAGTAGGCAAGTTTAGTTAAAAGCAAGTCCCACACCCATTGCAAAGAGACTGATATTCTTCATAAGCATCATAAAACATATAAGATTGCTACAGATATAAAGAGACTCAGAGTTAATGAGTGTATGTGTTTTTGAAAGTCTTAAAGTAGAATAAGAAATGAACATTATCATTTGAGACAATTAAATACATTTCTTAACCTTGTTCTATGGGGCAAAATTTCACCAGAATCAGGTCTATTAGTTATCATTAAAGGGTGTAAGTAAGCCCAATATTACTATCAGTTTCATAGGGAAAATGAAACAATTTTTTTAATTAGTGAAATGGAAAAAAGAGAATCATGAAATTTGGAAAACTAAGAAGAAAATGATAAGAAATAGTCACTGAATTGTGGTTTGAATAAAATGGAGCACCAAAACCTTTCAGAAAATGAGCTCCTCTTGTGTTTTGCACTCAGGGCACTTAGAAGCCTAAGAAGGATTCCAGACACAGGCATTCATGCACTTGCTGAATGAATGAAATGTTTCAGTGATACATTTCAAACTCAGTCATACATTTGAATGGCCATTCTTGTTTGATTTAGAGTGGATGAAACATGCCCTGGAGTTGAAACTTCAATTATCAGCAAGCTATCTAAAAGGGGGGAGGAATTTTGGAAAGTTGATCATTTTTTTTTTTTTTTTTTTTTGGTGCCTGGGATCGAACTCACAACCTTGTGTTTGCCAAGCAGACACTTATGCTGCTAAGCTAATCCCCCAGCCACGTTGAATCATTTCTATCTCTCTCCCTCCACCCCGGCTTCTCCCCTTTCCTGCCTTACCTCACTTTCTCATTACTTGAATATTCTTATGGATTTGATTAGTCTGCAAAGGGTAAAATATGGCCAAAAAAATGATTTGCATTTGCTGTTTGCAAGTTATTTCAAAGACAAAGCAGCTTGAGAATAAAAATTGTTTTTTCTTTCTCAAGTGTGATGCTAAGCTCTTTAGTGTATGCAACTTGATTTTCTTTTGAGCTATCTTCTTTCATGTAATCTTTGAATCTTAGAAAGTATGTCAAGAATCCCCAAGATGATAATTTTAAATTCTCTTCAAACGTCATACACAAATTGAAATTAAGCACTTCCTTGAGTAATAGTCAACATTTATTATGAGATAGATATGTTTATGAAATATATACATATATATTGTTTTGATAACTACTTGTCTAGGCTTAGGTAGGTAATCAAATTATGAGAAGCATTTTTTCCTCAACTACAAGTAATAAAAACACTTACAACACACACTGCTTGCTTCCAGATTGCTCCCATTGAACAGAATGAAGTGATTTTTTTTTTTACCATCTGATGTTTTAAGCATCATGGATAATTGCTCCATAGTCTTATATTTAAATGATCTTTAGAAGATAACACATTCTAAATCTTCTTCCCAGAATGTTATGCAAGTAGCACTTTTGCATAATCAGCTTAAGAATATAGAGCTTTACTAAAAGTTGCTGGGTACCAAATGTAATTTAAAACGTGTTATTAAAGATGTAAGCTCAATTTGGCAAAAATGTATTTCATAACCTTTCTACTAACCTGGCATATATTTTTATGGGTTTTGAAGACCCATTTTCCTTGAGGCTAAACAGAGTCCTTCCTTAGTGATATAATGAAGTATGTAGTATATGAAATGTTTACCAAAAGATATGATAACATCTCAGGGAAGCATGACAAATTATTCCCAATTGCCATATTATTTTGGAAAAGAACAGAGCTATAATATTGCCTTAGTTTTTTGATATAATAGTGAAGTTTTAGTAATGTAAAATGTCTGAATGAGATTTGCTGTCTGAGAATGACATAAGGCATAAGAACATTCAAGCTTCCAATATTTCCATGAGTGTTAGCAGCTGCAGTTAAACTCTTACATTTGCTCATCCTCACCTAATTGAAAATTTAGATTTTAGGTCTATGTTGATCTTATTGCATAAATTTGGTTCATCAAAGCCAAAGTTCTACAGAGTAAAGCTAATAATTGCACAATTTCATATCAAAGCTTTTCCTTTAATGGTTGTTTCCCCTACCATAATCGTGGTACCTCACACTTCCTACCAGTCACCTTCATCTTCTAACATACTCTAAATGTACCCAACTTTCTCCAAATTATTTTATTGCATTTGTTAATCAATAAAATGATTAAATGATGAATAGCAAATGTATTTATTAAAACGGTACTGAGCACTTGTTTTTGTTAAGAGGATATGGGGATACTGAAGTGAATAAAATGGCCATGGCCTCACAAAGCATACAGGATCATGGGCCTGACTAATAACAGACATTAAAAATCATTAGTTGGTGACCAATGACATTGAAAAAAATAACTGCAAGAAATGGATAAGAAGTGACTAGGAATGTTCTTAAACCAGGAGGTTCTAAGGAACTATCTGTGGGGAGACAATTTTTGGAATAATACAACTATAGTTTGACAAAATGTCTATGTAGGAAGAAAAAAATGTTCTGTCCATGAACCCATAAGTGGAGAACCTTGATATTGGGATATGTGTGAATCTGAGATGGCACACTGGGTAAAGAAGGACTAGGAATAGAGGCGGCAGACAATAAAATGGACATGTAACACTTTGTGGCTCCGGGTTTGAGATGAATTTGAATTTTATGATTAGCTTTTAGGACCTCCACACAGAAGAATCTGATCTCAACTTTAAATTCATTGGTTTGATGCTTGAAAAATGGATATGATTCATCATTTCGATAAACTTTTCCATTTCTGCTACATCAAGAACAGTCTTTCCCGATCTTGTATTCTCTGCATAACACAGATTGGCATGATGACAGTGAATATGATTAAGTGAAAATGTCATACAACAGCATAAAGAAACAGATAAAATTAATATCAAATGACTAATTTATGAAAAGTGAAAATCTTCCAAGATGATAAAAATCTGACAGCCTTAGATATTGATAATGTGGATATAAATGTTATAGTGGGTCAAGAATGCAATATATAATCATAATTTGTGGAGTGTGTGAATCAGAGTTTATTTATTTCACATTTCATGTATATTAACTGGATGACATTATTTTAATTTCATGCCATTTTGTACATTAAAGTATTTAGAATAACAGAAAAAAGTATGTATAAATTTGCACATATATTTTACATGTAAATAATGTTATTTATGATCAATTTTGAATTTCTTTCAACCTGTAACTATGTATAATACCAGATAAACAGCTTACATTATGAAATTGTAGTATGGGAAATATTTCTGAGAGATTACAAAGAACTGTTAAGTCTGTTATACATTCAGATGAATGTTGTCAGATGGAAGACATCTGGAATATGTGATCAAGCTCTAACCCACAGATCTCCCTTAAAGTCAGAAAGTAATTAGCCAAAAGAGATAAAGAAACATGTTTATTGAAATGAGTTTACTACGAATGTAGATTTAAAAAATGTAAGAACAATCTGCTCAGAGAGAAAAGTGTTACCTTGAAAAAACTAACTCTAAAAGGTTATATTTTAACGGACTTTTCTTAAATAATGTTGTTGTTGAGTCTAGTGCAAAATGCTAATTCAATTTTTTACATGTAATTCTATAGACGGTTTTACTTATCAGTTTTTTAAACAGGTTAGCAAATTTTGTGTCCAAGAAGGAAGGAAATTTACAGAAGAGATATTTTAGTGTTTTAGTTTCTCAGAAACAATTTATATTTCACATTTTCTTAATGTGATTAAAGAAATCATTTACTTTCTTGCCTATTACTTCGGGACTAGACAGTGTAATTTACAGGAAACATTTCAAAGAAAACTGCTGCCTTAGCTATCACTTGATTAATAGCAATTTGTTTGTTAAGTGTCTGGTATATATTTTTCAGTGATCTAACCTTATTTTTAGTAACTTGGCAAATGGTGGAAAAATCTGTTATTACAATCATAAATTACACTTATATGTTCTCAGGATAAAATACTAAGGATATGGTTTATAGTTGGAAAACAAAATGTTTTAAAATTAATTTAAATCCTCATTTCAACTGAAGTGCTATGAATGTGAATACTATATTGTGTTACTCTTAATTATAAGGAAATTTATTGCTAAAATTTTTATACTGAACGCATACTTACAGATGTGGTACTCACAGACAAAGGTAGAACAAAGAGACAAGCAGAATGATTAATTAAAACTTTCTGTATCAGAAGTTGTTTACAGTAACATGATTTTTAGATAATATGTTTTATACTAAAAATTTTTCTTTTTCCTACATGGGCTGGAGTAGACTGAAATGAGAAAAGACTTAGGAGTTGAGGAAGACTTTGATTAAAATATAAAGGAATTAAAATGATGCAAAATGAATTGTCATTTTTAGCACTACTCTAAGCTTGATAAGAAATTAGTGTTTGTTATTTTATAAATTTTGTTTCCAAACTTTGATTGCAAGTGAAATTATTAAAGTTAAATTGACCTTCACACATCTCTCTGAAGTGGAAAAGAAGCTATTCTTCAGGGTTGAATGTCCAAGAGATAACACATACGGTAGAGTATTCAAAGGAAAGAGGAAAGCAATTTGAATTGGGGTGTTATACAACAAGGTATTTTTTAAATGTCAGTATCAATTATAGAAACATAGACATATGTAATACTGTAAATTAAATGTCTAAAATTTAAAATGAACATAACTCTGAAAATATTTTCTAGTTTTCAAGGAATATCAGAAATTAATTATATAAAGAAAAGTAGAAATAAGAAGAAATTGGACTCAAATTTAAGCTGATATGAAAGCCATTGTCTATGAAAAGGGAAATAATAAAAATTCCAAAACAATAAAAACATATTATCACTGGACTCAATCAAAATTACACCTGAGAAAATATTATTTGAATTTTCTAAGATTCTGATGATGGTCTCAAAAACTGTTTGGAGTGAAGGGTTCTATTTTGTAATGACTTTAATATCTCACCGGAGAGAATGAAATAAAAATGAACCATGAAAGAGAGAGAATCTAAAATAACAATATCAAAAGCAGAAAAAAGTTCTGTGAAACAGTTCTTGAATAAAAAGAATTTGACAAACTAATATGAGAATGATAAAATTATGAGATATAAAGTGGAAATCAGAGGATAGGTTATAGCTATAAATATATATCACTAAAATAAATGAAAATGAATTACTTTGTCAGCCCTGAAACAGAAACAGAGTAATAGATCACAATGAAAGATGATAGAAGAAAACAATATAGATAAATAAATTAACAAATAGAAAAAAGAATAAACCATATATCGAAATACTACTTTTAAACAAACCCGTTTATTAAACCCAGAAAAAAAAGACATTGAGTAGAGAAACAGCAGACATGGAAAAGTCAAAACTGCCATCTAAGCAAGAACATTGAAAAATATTAAACTTTCCATGTCTACTTAGCCAGTTTGTAATAGACAATTTTCTAGAAAAATATAGTTGATCATGATTAACCTCATGCAATTCTTAGCCACATTTCTAGATAAAAAAACAATAGTAAAGAATTTACCTCCACCTCAGAGAGAAAGGATTGGACCAATATTTTTACACAGGGTAAAAACTTCCAGTGGTCACAGTCCTAATGCTCTGTATTCTTGGAAATGCGAACCAAATATTAAACCTCAGGAAGAAAGTGCTCACAGATGAGAACAGATCAATATTTTGGGGGGTTATAAAAGTGCTACAAGGAATATTAGCACCAAGTTCAATGTTGTATTAACAAAGTAATATAGCATAATTGGCATCTATTTTATGGATTAGTCTGACTCAATACAGAGAGAAGCATTAATATAATGTACAAGATTAGTAAATATATTCATGTTACTGTTCCTGTAGACACTGAGAAAGACTTCCTCCAAACTTACCATCCAATTCTGATTTAACAAAAATAGAATCTCAAGAATGGCTGATCTCTTTTATCCCCTGGGCACACACACATACAAACTTAGTGTGTCCTAGTCACATTCTTCATTGCGGGGACAAAATAGTGAACACCCAATATTTAAAAGAGAAGTCTATTTTGGCTCACATCTCTTTCCATATTTAGCTGGCTCCAAGGCAGGATGGCATGGCAGAGCGTGTGTCAGAGGAGAGCTGCTCAGACATGGTTGACAGGAAGCAGAGAGTGAAGGGAGCAGCTGTGGAGGGAGATAATCCCTTTCAACCCACCTCTCCTGAACACAACCCAACTCCTAGCCTCCAGTCATCTATAACCCCCCAAAATCCAAGCACCTTCTCAAAGCCCTGTCTATAATTGAATGAGTCCCTTGGGGAACACATAGCTGTACAATATAACCTGCTCACATATGTATGTGTAAGGCTACTTTTGGTCCTCTAGGTCTGTTAGCTGAACCTAATTTTACTTAACAGGAAAACATCAGAAACATTTAAATTAAATTCAGGAACAAAGGAAAGATCTTCACTGTATCCTCTGCTTTTTCACATTGTGTTGTTACATTGGTGATATCAGGTTGATGAAATAAGGAAAAAAATGCATAATAATTGATAAAGAGCTGGGCGTGGTGGCACACACCTATAATCCCAACACTCAGGAGGCTGAGGCAGGAAGATCATTGTAAGTTTGAGACCAGTTTTGGCTACAAAGTGAGCTCAAGGCCAGTCTGAACTGCATAGGGAGACCTTGTCTCAAAAAGACCAGAAAAAAAAAAAGAAAAAAAATGAAGAAATGACCTATTTTTTACATAGATTACATAGATTAGATTTAATCTTAATTTGATGATAAAACGGTAGTAGAAATGAAAACCTTTGAAGTAAATGGTGAAATTATTTCAAATAGTGACAAAAATCAGAAGAGTCAATTACTTCTGAGAACTCAGTAAAAGAACTGAAAACTGATACCAGGTTTTCCAGGTTTGCTTTCCTAGTTCCCCGTGATACTGTTGGGGAGCAAGTGGGTATGAAAATAGGGTAAGGTTTGGTCAAAAATGCTCTAGGACTCTCTATATGTCCGTGAGATCTGCTCTACTTCCATCTTTTTATTTCATGAGAGATTTCCTTTGATGGAAGTATTAAATCTCCTTAAACCCAAAAACTTGAAGATTGCAGAATACATTATCTTACTTAGGAATGGGAAAGAATTTAGAGATTGTCTATCCAAGCAGTATAAACTCCTGAAGACAGTGGAAATCTAACAGTAAAACCGTTCTGTCTGTGATCAAGGTGGTGGCTTTAGGTGAGAGACAGCGAGTCCTTGAGCCAGGGTTGCCTGCGTGTGGAAGACACAGAGTATGTCTGCCCAAGAGGAGCAGGTAAACATGCAAGGGAGCAAACATTTCCTTTCCAAAATTGCTAATAAGATAAAAATGAATAGAAAATTAAAGACCAAGTCTCAATTTCTTCTGTTATCAGAAAACTGTGAATGAAAACCTCAGTGAACTTTAACTATCTACAAAGAAAAATATTTTAAAATCAATAATATCTTAACCAGTTGGGGAACATGTAGGATAGATCATTATTTGGGGAATATAACTTAAGGAAATTCTTCCACAGTAAATCTTAAAGGTGGATATGCTCATAGTCATTGACACACAAATTCCCTATCTGGTTTTGCTTTTAACAGAAAAGAATGCATAGCTACACCAAAAGAGATGCATGTGAATACTCACAGCACAACTATTCATAGTAGTTCTTAAATGAAAACAATCCACATATGAATCAGATGGAAAATATAAATAGTTGTCACATCTACCTACTACAGAATGATGCAGTGCAGTGAAAATGAATATATGAAAATACATTGTTGATTCTCACACCCATAATGCTGACTGAAAGGACTCAACTTCAACACACAACATGCCACATGGTTTCTTTTATAGAACGTTAAACACAAAAGCAAAAACAACATATTGTTTTCAAAGGAAGGGCAGTTGTTCTCCTCAGGAAAGGATAGGGTTTTGGACAAGACACAGAACTACAGTATGTTGATATGGTGACATTTTAAAAGAGTGTTTTCTTTGTGACTATTAAGAATGGAACAGCTTAATTGTCTCCAGAATTATGTTTGTGTGTGTGTATAGTATTAATATATAAATACATGTATGCTTTATTACATGTGTGTATACACCAATTACATGCACACATGGCTTACATTGGCTCTAGTAAAGTGCAAGCCATTTATGTTCCAGAACAACATGCTTAAAAATGTGTCTGAGACCAATGTGAAGATCTATCCTTCTTAGCAACATTTTTGCAAGATATTTTGGAAACAATGTCCGAGTATATTTAAATTATTTTCCAATTCTCAATTAGTAAAATCAGTAATCAAAAAATGCAATGTGTAAGAAGTATACGTTAAAATTCCGTTATTTAATTTCAAAGCAAGAGCAGAGGAAAAAAGGAAGATCCATCTCATCACTCATCACCCAGTTTACAGTCAGTCTGAATCATCCCGAATATTTTTCCATGAAGGCAGGCAAGTGAGGTGTTCACCCACTAGCTTTAGTCACAGTCAGGTCCAGTCTAAATCTAACTCTGTGACATGTCACTCAGTGTCCCAAACCTGGGGAACTTCGGGATAGATTATTTTACATTTTGAATGATAAGACTAGTTCCAGTAGTATCTTATCAAGTGACATGTGGTGCTTTTTTGAAGTTCTAACAAGAAAAAATATGTTCGCAATGTAATACTGAAGAATAAAAAAGCACAATAGAACAGAGAGCTGAGCCGAAAATAAACCAAAAGGGAAAGGGAAAAACAGGGTATCTCTGCATAATAAGAACATGAATTATGTTTATTTGTTTTCCACATTGTATTTACACAATGGTGAATAATAAATATTTTTAATTATAAAATGTTTAATAACTTTAAAATTTTACTTATTAGTAGACCAGTTACATGAAAATGTAACAGTTTTTATCGAAGTAATAGGGCCCAAGGCAATTCTTCAACCGTTAGAACAGAAAGCACACATTAGCCAGCAGACTCGCTGCTCTTCAGTAACGTTTTGATTTCTCAGGGCCTGTGACAGATACCGGTCTACATGTCTGAATCATAACTTCACACCGAAGGTGCTAGAAACATGTGTTTTTTTCTGAAAAAGCGAACCATCACACATAGCTACATCCCCAAGCACCAAACTACACAGAACTGGAGACTCATTTGAAACAAGCTAGAGGACCCTGGAAAATGCAGCACTATTACAACTTCATTCATAAGAAACAAATTAACAAGAAGATGAAAAAAGCTTAATAAGAAATCCTTTTTATATTTAAAAAACACTTTCTGAAATGCTTTGTCTTTCCCGTATGCTCATTTGCTACAAGGATGACTCTTTTTTACCTAATGAGACCTCTTTTTTTGTGGCTCCTCTTTCAGAACATGCCACTTCACTTTGCTGGGCCTGAGCAACACCCATCATGCATTTAATTTTAAAGCTCAAAATATACACAGGGAGATTTGAATTTTGTGAACTCTCATTACGATTGTTTTGTCAATTGTCAGTATCCATGTTTCATTCTGATGATGAATACAGGAATTATATCTCAGCACCAAAATGCAGTTAGATTTGTAATGAGCATCATTAAAGACTAATGTGAATCAGAACTGGCTGTCTTTTTAGTCAGGATTTTTTTCAGTTTACTTGCCTTTTCAAATGAACTTTCTTTTTAAATATGGTTTTATCAAGAATAGCATTGAGGTCTTACAAATGTATATATAGTACTTATACACTCTTCTAAGACTTTTAAAAGTTATATTTCTAATTCTGACTAGCTAATTCTTAACTTTAGTAGTCTGTAAGTATTCAGCAGTCACCCTTTCTAATAATAATTCTTGCTCGTGTGTTAGTCTAGGCCTTTGTGACTATTCATTTTTAAATAACACTGTGCATCTGTATGCTTAAATTTGGACTGAAATATTGTTTTAAAGTTTCAGTAAGAGAAGCAAATGGGCTTTCTTTGAAGTCTGACTCATAAAATTAGTGGTTTCTTGATTTTGCTTTAGAATTTTGAACATATGTTCTAAACCTTATGGCAATACTGTAATATGTCTTTTTAGAATAAGCTGTGTATTTGTGACCACTGCCTTCTTTATTTTGCTTTAGAGACTGAAGATTTATATAGATTAAACATGTGGACATCATTATCTGTAATCGCTTTCAATACATTCAACTTTTTAAATCACTACAAGTTGAGAAAGTATATTTTAAAATGAAAAGTAACTTCTTAGAATTGAAGCTTTATGCCTTTTCTGTGCAGCTCCTACAATATCAGTTTGAAAGTTTCTGCTTCTGAAATAGAATAACGATGAGAAGCTAACCAGGAAGATTGAGGAACTCCTTCCTCTTTCATAAGCTGAGGTAGCTACCTCTGTACCTTTCACTCACAAATGAAAGCATTACAAATCCTAGACTTACTTCAAAAAATTAACTTCAGGCACCTAGCAAATAGATTTTTTGAGGCAATGAAGGAATCTAAGAACTCCCAAGAGCACTATGAAGCACAGCGCAGACTTTCCAAGTCTGACTGGTGTATTGGGAACAGAAGTGAAAATCAATGCCTGATAAAGTACCACATGCAAATTACCACTGAAAGAGAAGTATTTCTTCGGGTATGATAGCAAAGCTGTATAAGGTGGTGTTTGAGAGGCGACATGATCTTAAAGGACACAGTCTCTCTTTTGAAGTATAAAATTGGAAAATGTGGTTAAGGAACCAATAAGAGATCAAATTTTGATCATTAACTCACTCATACTCTGTAATTTGAAATAAACACAAATTTTTGAACAGAGAATATTTTTCCAAATATACAGTTTAATTTTGAAACTTTAAAAATTTACTCTGATACTCAGTTGTAAATGATCTTAAAATATTGGAATTATAACCTGTCTATAAGCTAAAAGCAACTTAAAAAATGAAAAAGGATAAATGTTTTTTAAAATCATATCTTGTCTTATATTCATATTATTGGCAATATTTTTCTGATAAATTCATTTTTCTACCTAGTTTAACATTACTGTAAATCTGTTTCTAGTATAGTTATCAAAAATAAAAAGTATTTTATTAAGATTGTTAGGGATTAATTTGAGAATTACTGTGATTTCTCTATGGACTGTAGCTTTTATTGTACTCAACAATTCAATACAAGGTTATTTTATCTGTACTGATGGGTTAAGGGGAAATACCACACACACATACGTACACCCTCGTGTTCCTACTGATGCTTTTCAAAGATACAAAAAACATAAAAATACAAATATCATAAACTATATTTCTATATGGAAAATTCCATCTATTAATTTTAAGATTGCAATGAATATTTTCTTATCATAGGAGTCCACTTATCAGAGATCAATAACTATGAATCATTTGTTTTCAAAATTTGGCAACATTAATGCATGGTAGCACTTTTTCTTGTATTTTCTTTCTTTCCTTTTTAGGTGCTGAACAGTATAGCAAGTTTGGGCTTTAGCAACAGTAGTTTCATTTTGTCGTTTAAGAACCACTTTGTTTTTAGATGTCCTTATATATTTAGTATGTGACACATAACACAAGTGATATTAACCAGGAATTAAGCAGCTCACACCTGTCAGTTTTATACCTATGATTTTGGAGTTCTTTATTCCATTTATGGGACAGTTGGGGGACTATTACACTGTGATTAGGATAGTGGAATGCACCAACATGACTGAACCAATTCGAATAATTCTTGAACTTGGCATGAGTAGAGAGATATTTATGTAAGTTTGTGTTTTCCTGTTAAGCATTGAAAATAGGACGGGTTAATTTAAAGCAGTTATCATGTATTGGAAATCATTGTATTTGCAATTATTTTGGAGAAGTACTATTGTGAACCTCTGGGTTATTGTTTGATTTTTCCTTTGTTTTTCCCCAGAGTCATTTATATAGATACTGATAGTCTTTAAAACTTGACGAAAGATAAGGATATAATTGTTTGTCAGACATGACCAAATTCCACATGTCACATAACTGCAGATGTGATGAAAGCAACATAAAAACTATGTGAAAATAAATTGATGTTTTACTTCATGAATAAATCTCCAAGGGAATAATATTATATAAGAATATTTCAAACAGTGAAAAATAATTGAATGATAGAGGAAAGAAGATGGAAGAAAATGAGGAAAAATATAGATACAAACAGAATATAGAACTTTTAAAAGCTATGTATGCATGTTAATTTTATGAGTGATACATATTAGATATAATTAAATAATGTGTGTGACTATTGAGGCACATATTATGTAATTATTTAACCAACCAAATCATCATATCCATCCTCTTTAAGTTTATTATTTCTTTATTGCAAATATATCCTAAGTCCTCTCTTCTAGCTATTTGGATATAGACAACAAATTTGTGTTAGGCCTATCCACTCTACGATGTCATTTACTTTTGCATAATTCTCAAGTTTCTGTCACCATGCTTTTCAGCTATGTGATATGATGTTTGGTCATGCTTTGCAGTTAATTAAATTTATAGCAGCACTTTTGAACTTCTGATTTCCAGCTAAGCTACTAAGTTGAAAAATGATATCTTCTTTATCTCATCAACCACATGATGTGAATCCACACAACACTGGCAAGTAATTCTATGATGATTCTTGGTTTTCATAATGCAATTGAGTTTCATTTTCTCTCTCCCTCAGAGCTAACACACTGAATGAATTAGTGGTTATTATGGTAATGAACATAAATGCTCATTTTAGACTTTCATCAAAAATCTTAATTCTGGGAAGAAAACTGTAGACATTTAAGTCATTCACATTTATCGATATATTGTATATATGAATATAAAGAAGACAATATTCAACAAAAAGAGTAGAACAAATGTACATATTTGTAGAGAACAATTCAGACTTGGAAGTTTCATGCAATTTAATTGTATGTAGGATATAATATTCACACAAATACATACACACATGCTCATATAATTTCAACAACATTGAATATACAGAAAATCATATCTAACCTTCATTTCCTATAGAATCTTCCTAGCACACAAAATAACAACCTTGTACACAATAAACTATATGATAATACCTTATAACATATAATATTATAGCATTTAGTGCTATAAAATGTTACAAAGAGCAATAGATACCTAGATATGGATACTTGATTAGTCAGTTAGGTGAGATAATCTTATCACAGACACAAATATTAACTGGAGGATAACTTTCAATTGAAGAATATACATGTATACACAGATTTACAGACATGTATAGACATTTGTGCATATTTGAAACTACATGTGTGTATATTGCATTCTCTCTAAGCTCTAGACTCACGTGCTCAGTTATGAGGGAGGTATTTGTATCTCACAGGAATCTCTTGAGACTTTGACTCACCACCTCCTCCTGATGACCCCCCTCCACCACGTGCACACGTTTTGACAGAAAGAATGACTAGTTCCTCTCAGGACAGAAGCTACTTTTCCTTGTCTCCTTCAATTCCCTAACCTCTTTCAGGTGACAGAACACTGCTCATGTCTCCAACAGAGATGTACATTCGCACCACAGCCAAAATATTTTATCATCATTGTTACTCCTGGCTCTACTTTGGGCTGAACCTATTAACCCTTTCTGCACTCTCCAAGGAATGTGACAATAAAGACTAAATGAGATTCTGTCCCTTGTTAAGTAGAGTACACACTTCCTGTGCTTAGTAAAAGTCCAGACTATGTTTTCTTATTCTCTTCAAGTAACTGACTCAACCTTCTTGTTTTTATATTACACAAATTATTTTGCTTTCTAAATGACAGAGAACAAAAGATCCCCTAATTTCAAACTCCTTCTTCAGACACACACACACACACACACACACACACACACATCCCACTCTGTTATATATAGGATGTTTATTGTGATAAAAATACAAATTGTTGCCTAATGTGCACACTAAAATTGGGCATTTCTGTTTTGGAATGATAAATTTACTATGAAGATAAATTTACTATGATTGCTGTTAGACCCCAGAGAGATAAGTTCACATGGGAGTTCATGCACATTTTATGCCCTTTTATAGCAAGATTAGGAACATGGGTTCTAAAGATGGATGAGCTGTATCAAAATTGAACTTTACATGGTAACTGTGTGCTATTGGACAGTTTACCCATGTACTCTAAGTTTCAGTGTTTGTAATAGGCAATTTTGGCAACTGCCAGTACCTTATAGCTTTGTGAAGATATCCTTAATTCATATCAAGTGATGTTTAATGACACAGGAGTAAATCCTAGCTATATCATACAAATTATTTCACAGGTTGTTGCAACAGCCTTTCGTAGAAAGTCCAAGGTTGTGTGAGAAACTCAAGGATTGATCATAGAAACCTAGTTTGATTTTAATATGAACTGAAACACATTTTAATAGTGACTGATGTTTGTAGATATTAGAGAAGAGGTTTAGTTATCAAAACTGCCAGAATACTACATAACCAATTACCATAACTTGCCAGAAACACACATTTCTATGTAATAATGAATGATATACCAACCTGAAAGGCATGAGATAGGCAAGCTTTATCTTTATAAAGAGATCAAACTTAATTGATCTATACTAGTCTCCTAAAAGTAACTCTAACCCATTATGCCAATTATAACTGTATCAACTTAATATCAACCAAATGGCTCTTGATTTAGTTTACTACTTCCGTCCTCCAAGGAATACATGGATATAATTAATTATTTTTAGTGTTTAAGACTTCAACACTACAGCATTTCATAAATCCAAATGTGTGGAATTTGATTGACTTAATCTCTTTTTGGCACTCCATTCTTGGAGCTTTATCTTAAGTCTTCTACTGGAAACAAGGGAAATTTGTAAGTTGAGTAAATCAATACTCATTAGGTTTAGATATCCCTACCAAAATGTGCATTATGTAATATATGTAATATATATCATATGTACTGTCTGTCACAGAGAAATGTATTATTTTATTCACTTTCATAGAGAAATGTTTTGTTCATTATTTATTCAAGTGCTTTTTTAATTTTTGGAATAAGTTAAACAGCTAGAGAATTAATGGTTCTGAGTGTATGGCTTGTGCCCGGATGACACCCAAAACCTCGTGTGGCCATAGGTGGGGCTGTTTCAGAGACGGCTGAATCTAGAGTGTGTGACGCTGAGGATAAAGGTATATGATTACCAATCTATCCACCAACTGTTTTGACGTCAGCTTAATCCAGGTAGCTTCGTTAAAATATAAAATAGCAGAAAGAAACTGCTAAGACTCCTTCCTTACTTTGGTACCCTCTTCCCACCATGAAATACGCCTGCTTTGTGCTGCCAGTCCGCCATTCCTCTCTGCCTTGGAGCCAGCCAGTTATAGACTTAAACTTTGACAAACTGTGAGTTAAATAAACCTTTCCTTCTTAACTTTGTGTTTGGATCATTTGTTTTAGGAACAAGAAAAGTAACTAAGACACCACGGAATTGCTGCTATAGTAATTTAGTGGGATAATTTTCATGTTTGTTTTTAGGCATGGATTAATAATATCCTGATTAGTTATTACAACATTGGTAAAGTATTACAACGGTTTATGACAAGACTGAAATAGAAAGAAAACATTGTCAAAAAAGCTTTTTATTTTACAACTAACAAAGAAAAATAAGAAATTTATTTATCAGGATTAAAGACAGGAATAAGAGATTAGATGGGCATGGTGGTGCACACTGTTATCCCAACATTCAGGAGTCTGAGGCAAGAGTATTATTGTGAGTTCAAGACCAGCCTGGGATACAAAGAGATGTCAGTGACAGCCTGAAGCATAGCAAGACTCAGTCTCAAAAGACAAGAAGAAGAAGAAGAAGAAGAAGAAGAAGAAGAAGAAGAAGAAGAAGAAGAAGAAGAAATTTACTAGGAGTAAACATCAATTTATTTTTGCTCTTTTCTACCTAGAATGAATGAATTTTCTACCTAGAATGAATTTTTAGTCATTTTATCTTTGAAATAACATTAAGATTTTTAAAGTATTCTAATATCAGCAATTTCTTTTCTAAAGAAATGCATGAAGTATATACTTTTGTTACAATTTGTATTCTTGACACTTTTTAGATTTACTCTTGTGACCAAGAATCTAGTCAGTACTTGAAAGTGTCTGCAGTATTGTTGGCATCAATTTTATTCCTACTTTTGTTTATTCCGATTTAAGTTTTCAGAACAATTTCTGGGAAATAGATAGTAATCGTCAGAATTCTATTGAAATGATGCTTTGGAATTATTTTACAACAGAGCTTTGTAGTCAAAAGTCACAGTAAAATATCATAAAAATAGATTTTATGATCTACCACCTGTCAATTTCATTAAAATTTTAATCAGTTTTATTGCAATGTAAAAAATGGAACCCTTTAGAATTGTAACAGGATTAGGTACCTTGCCATTATCTTTCACATTGAAAATATCTATTTCCAATTTGTTTTCTATTTAGTGTCTTTACATCTTTTTATATCTTAGCACAATGTTCCATATTAATAGACTGGAAAGAGTAAGAGCTCTGCCTTTTTGTTGTAAAGGGAGAAGGAAGGTGGTAGGACAGATGGCAACATACAAATAATATTGACAATTTTTAGGTAGGTCAGATTGAGACCTGAAACTAAACATCTGAAAAGATATCTGTGCCTAGGTTTCTCTTGGAAAATTGGCAAGTATTCTGAGTAATAATTACCTGAATTTGAAGAAATCTGATATATCTCAAACCTCTGGAAACTCTCCGCTCCAATGCTGTTTAATTATTTTATCCTCAAGATATTAAAAAATAATGCTGAATAAGCCTAAAATCCTTTGAATCAAAGAAGAATTTCTATGAGTTTTCCTCTTAGTCTCAATGCACAACAATCATTTTGTAAGAATTGATATTCAGCATATTTAATTTTCTAAGGTATTCCTGGTTTCATGTTTTGTTGGAATTTTTTGTTTAAATTCTTTGCATAGATATCAACAATTAAAACTAGAGTTAGTTAAAAGATTCATCTGATTTTATAGATGAAGAAACACATAATGGTATTTTTTATTTTGTTACATAATAAAACACGAATAAACATTCTTAAATTTGAATGCTTTATTCTAGTACTTAATAGTGAATATTTGTTTAAAATTTACCTTTTACTTTCTACCACTACTTTCACTTAACATATATATCAATGCCTCCTTATAGTCAAAGTTTTAGTGTACTTAAGTATCATAAGTTGAAATAATGTTTCTATTCTATGAAAAGGCTGGTGGAATATAGAAAAGATGTAATTAAATTACATTTTGGGCCAAATGTTAAGAACTGGATAAACTGACCTTTTTTAATGCTAATTTTTCCCCAAATATTTTGCAGGTTGGACTGATTTTCCACACAATGATCTCTGTTCTCTACAGGGTGCTTACTAAGGACTTGGCCCAGTGTTTGTTAATTTAACTTGTTTGCGTTTATGCCTGTGAAGAAATCACTGCGTCCTCTGAAGCATTCAAGCTCATAGGTTATGCAGCCCAGTGAGGAGACACTGCTGCATAGGAGTAAAAGCGGGCTTGCATCCACCTCCAGCAGCACCAGGCAACTTAGGTAAACGAGTAGCTTGTCGTTGGGCATATAAAACTAATTTAAAATTGCCCCAAGTTCATTTGTGAAAACTGTTACAGATCAGCATGATTGAACTGTATTTTTCCCACCAGCAGCTTTAGCCAAGTGTTGAAGTTGAACTAAGTGAAAAGCACAATTGTTCTTATTTAGTGTGATACAGCCCTACTTTGCAACTAGAAATTCAAGGAAGTGAAGCCCTAATTTGGGTTTCATAATACAGGTTATTAAACAATTCTGAATTATAGAGCTGTGAATGGTTCAGATGAAGGTATTTTTTTAAAGAAAAGACAAGTGTGTCCAATGGAAATAAATTTTAGCAGTTAATTATTTGTGTCAGCTTATATTTTATTCTAGAACGCCAAAAATGAATTTTGTGTAAAAAATAGGTGAAACTAAAGGTAAATATGTATATGTATATGCTTTTATTGTTTCAAATTCCAAACACCCTTCTACTATGATTATATAATTCATGTTATATTAAGTTCATTCTTGTGATGACTATGTTCTTTCCCATTCAAGTGTATTAATTACACATTTTTTTTCTCAAAAATCTTTTCAAAATTGGAGATGCCTCTACATAAACTTTTCATGTAGCTGATTTTGTGTAGGATTCATAGTTATTGGTGGTTACTTTACTGTATTTTATTCTTTGCTCCATTTCGCATGGTAGGGAGCCAACCTCAGTCTCCTTGTATATCAAGCTGGGACATAGGTTATGGAACACATAAATGGCTTAGCCTTTATGATGACGGTCCCATATTTTTGCAAGGAAAAATTAATAAAGATAAATGTAATAAAATAGCTGATATTCACTGTTAGTACTTGATGAAAACCTATTAATTGACACTATTCTATTGCTGACTCCAGGGAGTAAAATCATAAAAGTAAACTTTTCTGACTATACATTCAAGTATTTTGCAAATGAGAATGGACCTTCCTGTATAGGCAGCTTGAATATGATCTGACAAGGGAAAAAATGACTATTTTTTTCTGCAAAATATTCATATTTTCATCTAAAATAATTTACATAATAAAACGGGAGGGAAAGCTAATACCGTTAAGTTCATATCGAAGCTTACCACCTGTTTTTATTGGCTCAGTTTATGGCTCAGTTTATAACATCTGAAGACAAATAAACATTAAGAATTTTCTTGGGTTCATTAAAAGTCAGAAAAATAGTTTACATCAGCTAAGAAAATTAAATTATGACTTCACATTAAAAGGTGATATTTCCTTTGTTCCAGGGAGACGATCAAGCTGACAATCAATCTAAACTTCTGACATGGAGTTCTACTGCGTCAGTTCTTTTCAGGCTGTGTCACTAGTTGAAATAACTCCCCAAGGTTTATTTACACTTTAAAGATTTTTCAAAGCTTAAAAAGAACATTTTTAAATAAAATTCTCTAGCCTGAAGCTTAGGTAATCAGAGTATCTAAGTTTGTTTTGACTACATCTATTATTTAAAGCACTATTACCCAGAATGTCCAAATGACAGCGGAGTCATCCACGCTGCAAATGACTCTCTTGGATTTAAAGCCTTGCTAAAGCACCACTTAGCTGTGATTATAGTATGTGCTGAGGGATTGTGACAACTCATAAATGCCATTTTGTCAAAGTCTTTTCCTATACTATCATCAGAACAATTACAACCTAAGTTTAAATGGAAGAGAGAAATGTCAATGAGTAATAAAAATATTAGGCCTCCACTTATTTAATTTTTATTGAAATTTTGAAATACGTTTTGCTCTGCTTTTTGTATTGTTACTGTCTTATTCCACTCATGTATTAGACATAGCTTTTATAAAAATGGATGAGAAAATTTTAAATTGGATTTTGACCACATGTTAATGTATAATTTATTACTTTATGTGCTTTACTATTATCAGCATAGTTTAGCAAAAACTTGTGAGTATGAACTTGCTTTATTCATTAGATTTTATGTTACCTAATTTATGGTCTTTAAAAGTTGCAGGTTTTTTCATGTTAGCTGGAAGAGCACAAAAGGGATAAGTATAAAATAGAACCATTTTTCAAAATTAATCCCAAAACACAGCATCTAGCATTTGGTAAAGAACAGTTTTACATTCCTGAAAACTCACTTGCAAAAATGAATACAGGGAGCAAAAATATTGGCAAATATTTCTGTTATGTGCTCTTCTCAGACCACATACGCCATTTTTTTCTGTTCAGATATTATAATTTTATAAGATTCTGATCCTCAAAGTTCTTACTATAGAGTTATGGAATCGTCTCACCAATGCAACGTGTTGCATTGCGTTCTACTAGTTCTGTAGGTTTTGCACTATCTGTGGGCTTTAAAAAGGCGAGGCTAATTGACGAGTCATAATATTGCATTGTCATTCATATGAACCTGTAGGACACGATTTCAGATAAAGCCTGTGACTATAAGTTTCTCATATTTATGTTAAGAAATATCATAAGGTGTTCCTGTAATCTCTTAACTGATTAATCTTCCAACCAATCTCTAGTTTTTCGTATTTGAAAAACAAAACTATGATGTTGAAAAAAGAACTCACAAAATGGTATAATTTTTCTTTTTCCTATTTTTCTTCCCTGCTTAATAATAACTTTAGCATTATACCTCATCTAGTCTTAAGAGTGCACATCAGTTAATCACAACATATCAAAATCTTTAATTAAATTTATCTACAAGACACAGGAGTCTGATCCCACCGGTGAACAGAGATCAAAACGCTGACATTTTATGACTGCACTGATTTTGAGAATACTGGGGTGATTTCTTTGCACTTGTGAGATGAAGTACATTGCATTTTACAGTTTTGTTAAATTGTCATAATCTAGAACTAAATTAAGCTCACTTACCATTTTTAGTTCAGATAGCTGATAGCGGTATAACTTGTTAAATAATTTACAACAACTTAAAACATTTTTTGAAAGAATGATGTATCCACATTATATATCCTAAATAGAACCCACTATCTTGGTCCCATGCTGGGGATAAAGTAGGATGTTGCTGTAAGTGGTTACAAACAGTGCTGCTGCAGAGTCAGCCCTAGAATATCTGTTTCCAAGTTGCACATTCAAAAGCCTTTTACTCTCATGGCAGACCCTTAAGCTTAGAAATTCACAAGGTTGTACAGTTTATCTATTCTGTAATCCTTATTATATTAGCATGCTTTGTTACAGTAAGGGAGAGACGCACAAATATTAAAAGTAGAGGACACTGTGCTGTTGGACAGAATTTCATCTCAATTGTACGTTTTATACAGAAAAAAAATGTATTTGTGTCCTTGTTGACTTGGTAATTTCTATGTAACTGACCAAAAGTGGAAAGGCATTTCTTTTTCTGAAAATGTTGATAATTGTTTTCATTAAGTTAGTTACTGATGTGCTTAAAAATTATAATTTGCACAATCATTCAGATTCTTTCAAAATAATAACTTTGTTAGTTATTTATTTGATTTGATGCCAGTTTATTTGTTTTTATGTTTCATTTGAAGGCATTAGTTATGTGACTCCTGAACATTAATTAATTCTTGTCAAAATGGTTAATTGGAAAGTTTGGCATCAGATGCTACTGGATGTTTAGTTATCATTACTTTTTCTATGGAGATCTGCATTGCAAATTTGAAGCTTTCTGTTACAAGTGAAAAATAATTTGATGATACAACTTGACCCTAAAAATCTAACTCGTGTGACTTACGCTTGATTCTAAAGTTTGTTCTTATTCTTACACAGTTGCTTGCACAAACAAAAGCGAATAAAGACACATTTGAAAATTTACTTATTTGAAAATAAGAAGTGTACCCAATTTCTAAAAATACAGACTATCTTGGCCTGTGTGATAACTCCTACCACTATTACAGCATTAAGCACTTTGCATAGAACTTCATATAATTAAAGTGTTGATGATAGCATTAATATTGGTATTCATTTAATTACATTAAAATGATTTAATTTCAAAAGAAATGAAACCAGGAAAATGCAATTGGAAAGCCAGACCTAGCATTACTGTTATACCTATTATCCCAAAAGAGGAAGGTAAAGACAAAAATAAGTATATGAAAAATTAGCCCTAAGTAGGGTGTGTATTTTCAGTAACATTGTAGAACTGAAACACAAAGAAGTTAGGAAAATGTAATAAATACATTCCTGTATGGTTCCTTCTTTTGCCACCTGTGAGGAAGGAGTGCAAGGACATACCTTCAAAAGGTGCTTTAAATACAAAGATAAGCGTAAGTTAAAATGAAATACATAAATAAATTCATTCCTTGCAATACATCTCACTTAAACACCTTCAAATAGTCTGGGTTTACTGCTCCATTGCACGTTGGAAAATAATTTTTCAGTTGTTATATATTTTTACAGCTATTATAATTCTACTTGGCCAAATAAATGCATGTATTACTCTTAGAATTTAATCTCCAATTTCGGTGTTTACAAAGCAGTGACTTAAGTTTGCATATTTAGTTTATTTTACTTAGAATACAAAAACATTAAATTTATATTGAATACATAAATATTTAAAGATATATACTGCATATTTAACTTTGTAACATTTTCTACATGTTGAATCTTAAATATTTTGAAAAGCAGAACTGCTTTTCTGTAGACTCTGAGAAGACCTCTAATGAAAGTTGTAGTTTCTAGTTTTTAATGCAATGAAATTTATGCAACTTGTTTTGTAGTGATTTGGAAAGCTGATTCCAGTGTTGATCCATCTTTGCTGCCAGGAAATTTCAAAATTAACGTGGCAATCTGCAGTATAACAAAGTGTACAGATGCACTGCTGTCCTACTTTATGGAGAGAAGTGTTTCACTGTGAGCATGTCCATGGCACAAACACCGTGGGAGAAGCTTCCCGGAGAACCACGGGTTTGTGAGGCTCCTTCCCTGCCCACCTCAGGCAGGAGACTTCCCGCGCTTCTCTGGGAGCCCTCAGGTCCCATGCCACCGTGGAGGCCTCTGCGGACTTGTACTGCTTTTCTGCAGCCTGGGTTGAGACAGGATCCTTCCCCAAAGCAAAACTCACACTTTTTTATTTGCAGAGCTTTGAAAGCACACTTTAATTTGATAAAGTAAACTGTGACAGTGTATTAAGGAGGGCTGAACCGTTCGCGTATTCTAATAGTAATATTCTGAAGACCATTACCTCACCTCAAGTCAAAGCGCTGCCTTTAGCTACGGGAATTGTAGTCAAGATATAACCGGATCAGCGCATGAGTTTGTATCCTCTTCACTTTATTGTTATTTGAACTCTTTGTTTTTTGTTCAGGCCCAGGGGTGAGTAAATTTAGGGTCTGGCAGATGATCTGATATATTCCAACGCTCTCTCACTCTCTCGATGCTTTGTGGAAAATACTGACACTGAACTAGGCCCTCGAATGATGACCAGCTCTTTGTTTCTTGAACAGTGACTGCGGTGTGAAAGAAACTCAAATTTAAAGGATAATCCAACCTTTCAATCTGCTTCCAGGCCTCTCCGTCTGTCTCAGCAGTGTGCACACCCATGCTTTCAGCAAAAATTTAATTCTAAACAGAAAACGGTGATGGAGGGCATACTTACACACACAGACTCTACTTTTCAACGGATGTGGACTGTCATGTAATTATAAATGAGTATGTAGTTCTTTTTGTTATAGCTGACTATAAAGACTATTTATAAAATTTAGTGAAATTCAGTATTGGAGGTATATGAACACTACATTAGTATCTCTGAATAGTTTTAGAACATAGAAATTACATTCTCTCGTGTTCTCTCAACAAAAGTTTATTAAGTTTTTACATAATATCAGTGCCAGCTACATAAAATGTTTGGTTGGGAGGGAAATATTCTTGATGGCATGAGTTCAGTTAAGCTCAAGAAGACGGAGTGAATATGATAACGGAAGAGATATAATAGACCTTATACGAAGCTGTGATTTCTGTAACTCTACCTACGAGGAACGAGTGGGAAGCTGGTCCTATAGTATGTGCTAGAAAGCAGGAGATTCCACTGCAACAGGATCCTAGGGGGAAGAAAAGTACTCTTGTCATATAATCTGTGTGCTCTGGGGCTCTAGCTAACTGCTCTCTGAATGGTTTTAGACATGGGCATTATGTGGACATTTCAAATTCTCTCTCTCTCTCTCTCTCTCTCTCTCTCTCTCTCTCTCTCTCTCAAACAGTTTTAGTATGTAGTTCATATTGGCACTTGGTGGCCCAGGTTGGCCTCAGATTCACAGCAATTCTCTTGCCTCGACCTTCCAAATGTTGGGAATATAGGCATGCACCACCATGCCTGATACTCAGATTTTTGTTATGTGATATTAAAAAGTAATGACAGCATTGGTATTCTAGCTTTCCCAGTAATATAGCTAAGGATGCCTGAATTGCCTGTTAAAGACTATAACTTCTTTCAGAGCCAGAAGATACTGGTTCTTCAATTCAGAGATAAGAAATAGGAATGAATACGTACGCATGGTTTGTAAATAACTGGAAGAGATGTTTTGCATGAAGAATGTAGATTTTCACTCAGGAATTATGTTAAAAACCATTTAACAATTTAGAAATCATTCACTTTTGTGCAAGTTATCAATTGTAGTGCTGATATTCCAAAGAATGATTATGAGAAGAAATGTATAAGTTGATAACAGTATAAATTTCATATGTGTTACTGTTTTATTCTATGTTTTTAGTTTATTTTACCCTGAGATCAAAGAATAAAAGTAAAAATTCATAAATTCAACTACAATATGTTTAGCAATTTTATATAGGGCACTGTAACATGTAAAAAGGTAAGCCGCAAACTGTGAAAAGCTTCAAATCATATATATATATATATATATATATATATATATATATATATATATAAAGCATTCATAGATGATATGCTAAAATAGTTTCTAAGAGTCAATGAGAAAGAAGTAACTCAACAGAACAAAAAAAAAAACAAACCAAATTTTAAGATCTGCTAATGAATATTCAAGCTCCCGACAATGCTATTCCTGTTTTGAAACCTAGAGGAAATCACAGAAATAAATCGCATACGGAAATCAGGTCAAAGCATATCTGCTAGTAATATTTGAAAAAAAAATAAAACAGAAAACAATAAAATATTCTTCAACAGTTGAAGGAATGAGTAAAGTACTTTCTGTTGTATGATACACTCTAATACATATGTGAATGAACCAGAACTTCTACTTCAACATGCATGTGCCTTTGAGAGTAATATCAAGGCAAATAAAGACTTAGATGATTAAGAGACAAAATGATAGAACAGTGAGTGCCAGCAACTCAGCTTCTTCAGAACAAAATGTCTAGATTCTGAAAGCGATGGCTTGGAGAGAAACCAAAGAGCGAGGAGCATACAGAGGAACCATGATGGAACTAACAGAGAAGAAAATTGGATTAAGTGACACAGAACAGGTGGACACACAGCCTAGAAGAGTTACCATGGGAACACCAATAGTGGCCAGCTAGCCACCAGCTGGGAGTGAGTGAAGCTATCAACACTTCCTCTCACAGAGAACTGGAGAGGAACACTGGGAACAGGAGAATGTTGCACAGTTGGAGACGGCAGGAGGAGGGGAGACACTGCTTCTCCTGTTGCTCTCCAGAGTAAAGAGCTGGGGAATGACTGCATGCAAGCACCCAGGAGCTGGAGCTGGTGGGGATGCCACTACAGAGAAGGGCTAGGGGGTGTGAACCTGGGTCCCGGAGCAGCTCCTGCTCTGCTTCACACTGCCATGTTTCCAGAGTAGATGAGGGCAGGAGAGTCTTGGGAGACTGCCGGCAGCTGGAGAGAAGACTGAGGGCAATCCTCCTGACTGGGAACAACTGGCAATTGCTGATTTGGTACCAGTGATCATACACCAGATTCTGCTTAAGGTATACAGGATTGGAAGCTCACATTGGTGCTATGTTCCCACTGCTAATGGGAGACCAAAAATAGGATTTTGTGATATGTACTTCTCAATTTGCACTTAATCGTAACTCTGTAACTCTTTATCCTGTTACTGCTGTAGTTTAACTGGTTCCATAGAAATAATCCTGACTTATTAGACAATTTAGTGCTAGGGATATTGTCTAATGAATTCACCATCACACCCAATGAGAGAGACAGCAAGAATTCCTAACCAAGACCTTGGACTAGATCAGACTGCAAGAATGCCTGGACCCTGAAAGAAAGCAGTTCTGAGTATCGCTTAACTTCCGAACTTCAGTGGGGTGATAGTTAGGGGGCTATGAGCGCTCAGACCCTCTGGCAGAGAAGCTACTTAGGAATCCCATGTGAAATGTCTTTTTGGAATATCTGATCTGTGTTCCCATAGGACATCTTACTGGTTTAAATTTTTGTACATTTCTTGATTTATTTAGCAACATGGGGTTATGTGAATCTTTATGATTTCATGTGTTTGTTACGTTTTTACTCTTCTGCATTTGTTCTTTTCTTGGCTAGGGTTTAATAAGCTTCTAGGTTCTCTCTTCATCTTAGTTCTTTAGCGAGTTTCTTCACCTCAAATCCCATGACAATATTATTAGCATAATTCTTTAGTTTTTTTCCAAACACAGAACTCCTGAGTTTTTAAATTCCCACACTTAATTCCTCACAGTCACCATTATAGTTACTAATATAATTCCTCACCTCTAACCCTTCTAAGCCTTTTGATCTTCCATTTCTTTCTTAGTATATTGTGCTCACTATAAAAAATGTCCTGTTAACTACATAGCTTTCTTCAAACTTTATCCCATTTCTCCTATGTCTTACCCTTCCCCAATGAAATATGTTCTGAAAGTTCTCAATGCTAAATCTTCAACTCAACTGAAAAGACTCCCAATAGTCAAACCCCACAACAATGCTTTCTTTTCATCTACTTCTATTTCTCTTTTCAAACCTGCACCTTAGTGTTTAATGATCCTCATCTAAACACCTTGTATTCTCTCCAGTCCTCTTCCCTTTTATCACTAAAGACCAACCACAAATGATAAACTGCCATAGTGTGCAAAGAGAATGACAAAGGTGGTAAGAGTAAGAGCATGGGCTATCATAGAGAAATGCTATAAAAGTGAATTTGTGGCTTCAGTTATAAATAGAAGCAATACTTTCTGCAAAACATAGGAACAGTGTTAAAATCATTTAAAATAAATAATAGACTAAATAATAGCACTGGACATACAAGTCTGAAAGTTATTCACAGAGATGCAATATCTTATTAAATATTTCAATATAAGTCACAGACTCTCATTTGTTCTCTAGTCCTCAACCTGCAGTAATCCCCCTAAAAAAGGAACTTACAAAAGAGGGCTCATACAGGTAGACATAGATAGATATACTTTAATCTATAGATATAAACATATATATATATATATACATAAATATCTATATAGGCCTATAGCTATATAAATATATAGATATATAGACACGCTTACATAAAGAAATACAGATACAAATAGGAGAATGGGAAAACAAGGAAATACAGTATCTCTGAATCATCCCCAGCTCACCTAAGGTAAAGCAAAGGCTCACAAACTGAGAAGAAAACAAATATAGAAATCTATGAAAATTTCATAGAAGGGATGAATAAAGCAGATGTATTCAAAAAAGAAATGAACCATAAGCTCACAGCAATGGCACCCAATATGTTATAGTAAATTTCAGGTAAATAGGTGAAAAAGTTGGTAAACTAAACAAAACCATTCAACCTTTGAACAATAGATTCAAAAAAGGCATAGAATCTTTAAAAGATGTCAGGCAGAAATGACTAATATAAAAAACAATATAAAAGTCATACATTGCAATAATGACGAATGTCAGTAACCCACTGGTGAACCCTCTTGTCTCTCAGGAGCTGTTTCTGTTCCCCAATTCCCCATGTCTATCCTCCAATAAATTTCCCTATTCTTATACTCAAAAAAAAAAAAAATAATGACCAATGTGAAGACAAGGTATCTATTATTGAGGACAAAATAGCAAATTACAAGAAAAAGCACAAAGATGCCAAAAGTAAAATAAGAGAGTAAGAGAAGACTGTTGGGCCAGGGATTTAGCTCAGTGGCTTAAGCGCCTGCCTGGCAAGCGCGAGGTCGTGAGTTCAGTCCCAGGTACAAAAAAAAAATAGAAGACTGTCCAGACTACTATATGATAACAAGACCAATATAAGGTTAAAAGGAGTCAGAGGAAAAATTGGAAGACAGCACCCATAAATTCACTAGTTTCTAGAAATTATGGAAGAAAATTTCTCAAATATAAGAAAAGAGTTTCAAATACAAGCAGCAGCCAATTATGATGAATGGAGTTCACCAAGGCATATCCACATTAAATTTATAGATATTCAGCAAGCAAACAAATAAATAAAATAATAAAGCATTTTAAAGTTAGCTTGAGAAAAATGTAAAAAATCACATTTGCAGATAAACCAATTAGAATCAGACATCTCAGCACAAATCTTGAAGACCAGAAAAGTTTAGAGTGAAATATTTCCAGTCCTAACAGCAAATAACTTCCAACTCAGATTAACTTAATCAGCAAGGCTACCCTTCAAATTAGATGAAGAAATGCTGATTCCATGAAGAATATCAGCTCAGAAGATACATGAGTGCTAAACCAGCTCAGAGAAAATATTAAATAAATTCTCAAAAGAAATAAAGAACCAGACACAGCTAAAAACACAGAATAAACTTGTGAGGTTAATGGATAGACAATAACAAAAATCATCTGGTAAAGAAGAGGAAATGATGTACCAACAGATGAAGACAATGCAAGTAAAAAGACAACACATCTCAGTAATATCTACCAGTGTTAATAGCATCAACTTTCCAATCAAAAGACACCAACTGGCAGACTGTATCAAAAAACAGAATCCAACAATCTCTTGCACCCAAGAATCTCATGTAATCAAAAAGATATTCATAGACTAAGAATTAAAGGATGAAAAATAACATTGCATGCTCTAGAGCCTCCAAAACAATCAGGGGCAACAATTCTCATGTAAAACATGATAAATTTAACTTAAAACTGATTAGAAGAGACAAAGAAAGTCACCTCACACTAGTTAAGGGAAAATATGATAAGAAGAGA
This sequence comes from Dolichotis patagonum, assembly GCA_004027295.1. Classification (NCBI taxonomy): domain Eukaryota; kingdom Metazoa; phylum Chordata; class Mammalia; order Rodentia; family Caviidae; genus Dolichotis; species Dolichotis patagonum. The sequence continues at coordinate 34,187 of PVJX010017388.1, forward strand.
TAGCATTGATAAATATATATGTACTGAATACTGAAGTACTTATCTTTAGAAAACAAAACAGACAGATCACAGGGAATTAGTATGGTGATTTCTCAAAGAACTGAAGTTAGAAATTCCATATGACTCAGCTATCACCCTGATAGGTATCTTTTCCAAACAGTCTAAATTATCATACTACAGTGATACATGCAAACCAATGTTTATATCAGTATAATTTATAATAGCTAAATCCTCTAAGTATCCTGCATACCCATCAACAGGCAATGGGATAAAGACACTACGTGATAGAATACTACTCAGCTATAAAGTATAGAAATTGAGACACTTGTAAGAAAATGGATGCTCTAGGAAAATGTAATTTTGAGGGAAATAAACCAGACACACACAATCTTAAATACTGCATGATAACACTCAGTCGAGTGAGAGAAAGTACAAACAAAAAAGGATGGATGGAAGGCGACAAGGATATGAATCTCATAATAGGGAAGTCATCTGAAGGAAAAATCACAATGGTTAAAGAGGACTAGAAGGAGAAATTAATAAAGATAAGTCATGTACAGGAACGAAATCACCTCAGTTAATGTGACTGCTATGTGACATTTCAAGAGCTAAGATTAATAATATCAACAGAAATGAGAAATGTGATATAAGAACTGGAGGAGGAAAGAGGGAGGAGAGAAGAGGAAGACTATTAAAAAAAAAATCCAGCTGTGCTATGTACTGGTAACCATTCTCCAAGATAATTATGAGCTTCATGAACTGCAAGCATGTACTAATAAAATTTTGAAAGAAGAAAAGAAAAACAATAGGAACTGTCCCAGAGAGCAATAACCTGACAGATATACCAGATAAAAACTTTAAAACTGTCGTTACTACAAGTGAGCCTCAATAAGATTATCAGTATATTCCCCATTGGACATTTTGGAGACCAAAATGTGGTGAACAAAAAACATCCATTAACCAAACATAAAAGATAAACATAAAATGAATAAACATTTTAGCACTAATCTTGTCCTGCAAGAAATTCCAATGGAATTAGAAGTCTGCAGAGTTATTGAAAAGACCTAGACCCCAAATTAAAGCTATATAATGAAGCTAAAATCTCAGAAAATGTAAATCTATTGGCAATTATCAAAGTTACTATTAGTGTAATAATATTTTGTAACTCTACTCTTTAATTTCTATTTTATTTGTATGGTTAAAACATTTTAAAAAATCAATATAAAACTACTATTTTGTAACATGTGTTGTAAACTCCATTATTTATCTTTTATATAATTAAAGATCTTAATTCATTAAAAGCAATCATCAATTCATATTTTAGATCACAAAATGTGTAAAAGGTAAAATTCGGTGACATCCAAAAATGGGTTGGGAATGGACATCTAAATAAGCAAAGTTTTGTCTGTTATTGAAGTCAAACTGATATAACTCAAATTAGAGTACTATAAATTTAGTTGAATGTAATCACCATGGAAACGGCAAAAAATAATTTTATGATGTATGCATAAAGAAATGAGAAGCGAATTGAAGTGCACAGCAAAAAAAAATTCAATAATGTAGAAAAGAAACAGTAACTCAGGAAATGTGACACTAAAAATGTTATGAGGCCTATGGAAAATAGTAAATTGACATAGATAATTCTTCAATATCAGTAAATATAAATAAGTTACACTATTTAATCAAAAGCAAAGTTTCATGAATGGATTGAAAAATAGGAATCCAACTATATGCTATACATAGTTATTTCTCTATAGATTCAAAACCAGACATAAATTGAAAATAAAATATCTTGATTTTCTCATGTTGCTGAGGTAAAATACCTGACACGCAATGGTCTAGGGGAAAGATTTATTTAGCTCACTTTTTATAGAGGTTTCAGTCCATAATCAGCTGGCTCCAAGGTGGGATGGTACGTCAGCCAGGCATTTCAGAGAAGAAACAGTTCATGGTGGGCAGAAGGTTCCACGGAAAGCAAGAAGTGAGACAGCCCTTTCTATCCTTTGTACTGTATCCATGCTCCCATGATTAGGCTGGTGCCCGGCCAGTGCACTGCTGCAGTAATAACTTACCCTAAATCCTAGCTCTCTTATTCCCAGCACTGCACCATGAATTGATCACACACTCCAGATCCTCTGAAACATGACCACAAGAGGCTTTAGGGGGACATGTAGATACAAACCATAACATCAAAAATATCCAGTACAAAAAAAGAGTAGAAGTCATTAGTATTAGACAAAATAGATTGTAACTTTAAAATATCACAATACAAAGAAGGATATTACAGTGTAGTAAAAGTTTCAATGCAGCAAAAAGCCATATTAGGAAAACGTTTACACATATCCTAGCAGATCATTAAAATAACTAGTGCAAATAGTGACAGAATTCAAGGAAGAAAGCAACATTTTACAGTAATAGTTGGAGGCTTTGAAAGAGAAACAAGAAAGAATATCAATGTACCAAAAGTCAGTTCTTTGAAAGAAACAACAAAATTGATCAATTTTTAATTTTATTAATTAGTAAACATGGAGGACACACATTTGATTTCAAAATTTAATGACCAGTTACAAAAATATACAAGTAAAAGAAATAGGCTCTTAGGCACACAGTTATGGTGAGTGACCTATCTTATCAGTTCATTGGGTCTGTGATATTAATAAAATAACAATTTTAATCTTAAATTTATTTCCAAAAATTAAAAACTAATACTTTCTAATTCAATATTTTATAACATTGCCTGACAGACATTAGATTTTATTCAATTTTATTTAGATGATATATAATAGTTTGATCTCAATTGGTTTTTTGGTGTCCTGGAGAAGTTTTGTTCTGTGTCTCTGTATCGATTCTTTTATCTCATTCTTTTGTTCTGTCTTCTATTTTTTGAGCTGATACATAACAGAATTAAAATTATTATTAGTGAATTCTCTAAAATATGTAGGAAAGTGATTTTTAATGCCTTGGCTAGTATTTTATTCTTATTTGAGTTCTTCCTCTCTCTTTTAAATGCAATTTATACTCATTCAGTTGGTTTTCTGTAAATGTATATCATAAATTCCGATTCATTTTTTCACTGTAATTTAGTTTAATGTCTGCCTTTGTCCAGATATTTACTTTTGAACAATACAGGAGAGTTTATTCTGATGCTTTTTCTACTTTGTCTGAAATCAGTTTACACTGGTGGCAGTGACTTGACTAAGACTTGAGGCCGTAAGATATACTCATTTGCTTGTATGAGGGCCAGGCCTGGCATGAATGGTGAAATGGGGAAGGTTCAAATTCCTGTCAGTAGGTCATTTTCAAGGTGCTGTCTCTATCATTTTAAGTGAAGCTTTTGAGAGTGAGCTTCTTAACTACTTCCAACTCCAATCATTTAAATACAGGATGACCAAAAGTTGCATATTTTATTAGATAAGAGGATATAAAAAGTAAGATAAAATGACAATTTTATCAATTTATTCAATACATGAATCAACTGGTTGACACCTGCCCAAACGATCCTGGGTCAGTCAGTACACTAACAAATGCACTGCCTAAGTGATGTTTGAGGTAAACTGTTCAGTGGTTAAATGGAAGTTTGAGTCTAAGAGTATGAAATCATAAACTTTGTAGATTTCATATATAGTACAACATTGACTTTCTTTCTGATCCAGATAAATATAAGGCCGCGCTAGTCATAGTTATTGTATGTATTCAATTTTTCATCAGTCACTAAGAAACAGCTTTTGACACACATAAATTGAAGGAAGAGAGGTATAGGTTGGCTCAGTTTGGAAGGTTCAGTCTTTTGTTAGCTGATTTAATAAGATGTGGCTGAATAAAGCTGTTGAGTTTCCAGTTTCCAGAACGTATAGCAGTGGACCAGTACAGACAGGAGTGGACCAGATGTAACCCTAAGGCCATTTCTCCATGATCCAGCAAGACACACTGAGAATGGTGGGACACCAAGACTCTGGGCAGACCCTAAACTCAAATCAAGGTGACATGTGCAACTCCATACCTAAACACAGCTCCATAACCATAGCGTTAATCAAAAATAAACACGACATAGCAAGTTCTTAATTTTACCTAACATAATACACTTTTGTGTCTACAACAAGAAATACAACAATCTTTTCCCCAAAATTGCAAGATTTCTAGCATTTCTCAGATATCCAAGTTACACTCTCTTCTGATACAAGGCAAACAATTAGTCATGGACCTCTGT